>CM065590.1:574065454-574307959 GCA_033119425.1 Bufotes viridis | reverse complement strand
TGAAGGTCATGCTCCTGACTTTCATAGTTCAGAGGAAGAGGCAGTGGTGAGACCGAACCAACAGCGTTGCAAAAGAGGGAGCAGGGGGCAAAAGCAGAACAGCCGCCGCCAAGAGAGTTCGCCTGCTACTGGCCACCGCCACCAGGGACCGAGCACCCCAAAGGCAGCCTCAAGGAGTTCCCTGGCATGGCACTTCTTTAAACAATGTGCTGATGACAAGACCCGAGTGGTTTGCACGCTGTGCCGTCAGAGCCTGAAGCGAGGCATTAACGTTCTAAACCTTAGCACAACCTGCATGACCACTCCAACTGCAGTGGAGTAAACACCTTAAAAGCAAGGAACTCACTCTGGCTCCCCCTGCTCCCTCTTCTGCTGCTGCCTCGGCCTCTTCCTCAGCCTCGGGAGGAATGTTGGCACCTGCTGCCCACCAAACAGAGGATGTGCCACCGACGCCACCACCTGCGTCACCAAGCATCTCCACCATGTCACACGGCAGCGTTCAGCTCTCCACCTCACAAACATTGGAGAGAAAGCGTAAATTCCCACCGAGCCCTGGTCCTGAATGCCAGTATTTCTAAACTACTGGCCTTTGAAATGCTGTCATTTAGGCTGGTGGACACAGACAGCTTCAAACAGCTGATGGCCATGGCTGTCCCACAGTATGTTGTTCCCAGCCGCCACTACTTTTCCAAAACAGCCGTGCCTTCCCTGCACAACCAAGTATCCAATAAAATCAAGTGTGCACTGCGCAACGCCATCTGTGGCAAGGTCCACCTAACCACAGATACGTGGAGCAGTAAGCACGGCCAGGGACGCTATATCTCCCTAACTGCACACTGGGTAAATGTAGTGGCGGCTGGGGCCCAGGCGGAGAGTTCCTTGGCGCACATCCTTCCGCCGCCAAGGATCGCAGGGCATCATTCTTTGCCTCCTGTAGCCTCCTCCTCCTACTCGGCTTCCTCCTCCTCTGCTTCCACCAGCTCATCCAGTCAGCCACACACCTTAACCACCAACTTCAGCACAGCCCGGGGTAAACATCAGCAGGCCATTCTGAAACTCATATGTTTGGGGGACAGGCCCCACACCGCGCAGGAGTTGTGGTGGGGTATTGAACAACAGACCGACGAGTGGTTTCTGCCGCTGGGCGTCAAGCCCGGCCTGGTGGTGTGCGATAATGGGCGAAATCTCGTTGCAGCTCTGGGACTAGCCGGTTTGACGCACATCCCTTACCTGACGCATGTGCTGAATTTTGTGGTGCAGAAGTTCATTCACAACTACCCCGACATGTCAGAGCTGCTGCATAAAGTGCAGGCCATCTGTGCGCGCTTTCGGCGTTCACATCCTGCCGCTGCTCGCCTGTCTGCGCTACAGTGGAACTTCGGCCTTCCCGCTCACCGTCTCAGGTGGAACGCCACCTTGCACATGCTGGAGAGACTGTGCGAGCAGCAGCAGGCCTTAGTGGAGTTTCAGCTGCAGCACACACGCGTCAGTCGCACTGCGGAACAGCACCACTTCACCACCAATGATTGGGCCTCCATGCGAGACCTGTGTGCCCTGTTGCGCTGTTGCGAGTACTCCACCAACATTGCCAGTGGCGATGACACCGTTATCAGCGTTACAATACCACTTCTATGTCTCATTGAGAAAACGCTTAGGGCGATGATGGAAGAGGAGGTGGCCCAGGAGGAGGATTAGGGGTCATTTTTAGCACTTTCAGGCCAGTCTGTTAGAAGTGGCTCAGACAAGGTTTTTTGCAACAGCAGAGGTCAGGTACAAATGTGGCCAGCCAGGGCCGACTACTGGAGGACGAGGAGGATGAGGTGGAGAAGGATAAGGATAAAGCAGGTTCCCAGCGGGGTGGCACCCGACACAGCTCAGGCCCATCACTGGTGCATGGCTGGGGGGATACGGAGGACGATGACGATACGCCTCCCACAGAGGACCTCTGGGGAGCCTGGCACACATGAGCGACTACATGCTACAGTGCCTGCGCAACGACAGCAGAGTTGCCCACATTTTAACGTGTGCAGACTACTGGGTTGCCACCCTGCTGGATCCCCGGTACAAAGACAATGTGCCCACCCCATACTTCCTGCACTGGAGCGTGATAGGAAGATGCGCGAGTACAAGCGCACGCTGATAGACGCACTCCTGAGATCATTCCCAAATGTCACAAGGGAACAGGTGGAAGCCCAAGGCGAAGACAGAGGAGGAGCAAGAGGTCGCCAACACAGCTTTGTCACAGCCAGCTCCTCTGAGGGCAGGGTTAGCATGGCAGAAATGTGGAAAAGTTTTGTCTCCACGACACAGCTAACTGCACCACCACCTGATACGGAACGTGTTAGCAGGAGGCTGCATTTCACTAACATGGTTGAACAGTACGTCTGCACACCCCTCCACGTACTGACTGATGGTTCGGCCCCATTCAACTTCTGGGTCCCCAAATTGTCCACGTGGCCAGAGTTAGCCTTTTATGCCTTGGAGGTGCTGGCCTGCCCAGCGGCCAGTGTTTTGTCTGAACGTGTATTCAGCAAGGCAGGGGGCGTCATTACTGACAAACGCAGCCGCCTGTCCACAGCCAACGTGGACAAGCTGACGTTCATAAAAATGAACCAGGCATGGATCCCACAGGACCTGTCCCTCCCTTGTGCAGAATAGACATTTATAACTGCCTCCCCCTCAACCATGTATTCTTGTACTCCAGGGCACTTTTTTATTGAATCCTCATATTTTTAACTTTACCATGATCTTGCGGTGCAACCTAAAGTTGAATGAACCTCTCCTCAATCTGGGCGCCTGGGCCTAAATAACTGAAAGTGGCCTGTTACAATGGTGGGTGACATGAAGCCTGAACCTCTGCCATGCGACCCCTTTCCTCTGTCTGGGTGCCGTGGGCTAAATATCTGGAAGTGGCCTTCTCTAGTGGTGGGTGATATGACGCCTTATTCCTTGCTGTGTGACCTCTCTCCTCTGTCTGGGTGCTGGGGCCTAACTAACTGAAAATGGCCTTCTCCAGTGGTGGGCGATATGAAGCTTGATTCTGTGCTATGGGACCTCTCTCCTTTTTCTGGGTGTTGGGGCCTAAATAACTGAAAGTGGCCTTCTCCAGTGGTGGGTGATATGACGCCTGATTCTCTGCTGTGGGACCTCTCTCCTCTATCTGGGTGCTGAGGCCTAACTAACTGAAAAGGCCTTCTCCAGTGGTGGGTGATACGACGCCTTATTCCTTGCTGTGGGACCTCTCTCCTCTGTCTGGGTGCTGGGGCCTAAATAACTCAAAGTGGCCTTCTCCAGTGGTCGGTGATATGACGCCTGATTCTCTGCTGTGGGACCTCTCTCCTCTGTTTGGATGCTGGGGCCTAAATAACTGAAAGTGGCCTTCTCCAGTGGTGGGTGATATGTCGCCTGATTCTCTGCTGTGGGACCTCTCTCCTATGTTTGGGTGCTGGGGCCTAAATAACTCAAAGTGTCCTTCTCCAGTGGTGGGTGATATGACGCCTTATTCCTTGCTGTGGGACCTCTCTCCTCTGTCTGGGTGCTAGGGCCTAAATAACTGAAAGTGGCCTTCTCCAGTGGTGGGTGAAATTATGCCTTATTCCTTGCTGTGGGAACTCTCTTCTCTGTCTGGGTGCTGGGGCCTAAATAACTGAAAGTGGCCTATTCCAGTGGTGGGTGATATGAAGCCTGATTTTATGCTATGGGACCTCTCTCCTCTGTCTGGGTGCCGGGGCTGAAATAACAGAAAGTGACCTTCTCCATTGGTGGGTGACTTGAAGCCTGATTCTCTGCTATGGGACCTCTCTCCAATTGATATTGGTTAATTTTTATTTATTTTATTTTAATTAATTTGCCTATCCACATTTTGCAGCCCTCTAGCCCTTTCCTGGACTATTTTACAGCCTTTTTAGTGCCCAAAAGTTCGGGTCCCCATTGACGTAAATGGGGTTCGGGTTCGGGATGAAGTTTGGGTCTAGTTCGGATCCCGAACCCGAACATTTTCGGGAAGTTCAGCCGAACTTCTCGAACCCGAACATCCAGGTGTTCGCTCAACTCTAGTTATTAATATTTTACTAGTTTTGTCTTTCAGAGAGATTTACAGAAGAACCTGGGGATGTGCGGTTTTAACTTTATTTTTCCCTGCAGGCAATAACTAGATATTAGAGCACCTTTCTATATTGTTTTTCTTTTTCATTTTTTTAAGGGAGAAGCCTCTAAATTTAATTATGTAATGTGCAGTTAGGTATGCTAAATTCTAAATTTAATTTTTGCTGTTTTGTTCCCCCCCCCCCCCTCCAGAGGCCTGCACTGTAGTTTAAGAAAGCAGCTGCTATTGTGAGACAAATGTGATGGTGAGGATTGGATATGGGGACAATCACACCCTGCTAGGAATGTGGCTGGTTTTAGTCAGGGCTTAGTATCTTTTACGCATTCTGAATGTGCACCAGTTTGCATATTTTTTTAACGTTTTTGTACATTATTCTCACTGGCAGCAAGTTAAATTATTTTTATTTATTTTTTTAACAGATTGCATGCTCCTTTAATACCAGCAAAGTCATTCATGAAAAAATAATGGTATAGGAAGCAGCATTCAATCTGGGATATTTCTTTAGTTACTGGGGGTCTCGTGATATTGTATGGGAATTACTGTCTGAATTCAAGGGTTGCTGCTGAGTGAGAGGTTTTTGATCAGTCACAGCAAAAAGGGCTTTGTGTGCTGTTCAGCTTGACTATATAGAATCATATAGGCAAAGGAAAGTGAGTTGATGAGCTTTTTTTTAACCCCTTAAGGACCAAGGGCGTACATGTACGCCCTGTGAATTTCCGATCACCACTGCGCACGTGGCGGTGATCGGAACAAGATGCCTGCTGAAATCAATCAGCAGGCATCTTGGCACAATGCCCAGGGGGGTCCTGTGACCCCCCCATGTCGGCGATCGCAGAAAACCGCAGGTCAATTCAGACCTGCGGTTTTCTGCGGTTCCGGGTCATTCGGGTCTCAGGTGACCCGATAACCCGGAACAGGATGGTGATCAGTGGTGCTATATTACACCACCAATCACCATCCTTACCGCTGGCACAAATTTTTCTGATTGGCTGTGCAGGGGGGCGGCGACAGAAGCTAACCGCCGTAGCTTCTCCCCCCTGCACACTGCCTGTTGTGCTGCCGGAGGATCAAGTCGCCCCATCGGACCCCCATCGGAGCCCCATCGGAGCCCATCCCACCAGGAAGACCCCAGAAGGACCCCATCCCACCCAGCAGACCCCCGAACAGCCCCAGCAGCTCACCCAGCCACCGACAGCCCCAGCGATCCACAGCCCCAGCCATCCAGTGTTCCAGCCCCAGCAGCAGAATCTAATAAAGTAAGTGCACCTGGGTGTCTGGGGTCCACAGCACTTAGTTGTGTGACCCTAGACCCCCCAGGGGTGCATCCCCCCACCCCCCCACCCCTAATTTTTTTGTGGTGCATTTTTTTTTTTTGCGTGCGCCGACTGTGGTCGGCGCTCTTAGCGTCCGGCCACTGTTAGTGCATCGCTCACCCCACTGCTGATCACCGCTATCAGCTAGTCAGGCAGTTTTTTTTTTTTTTTTACACTTTTCCTTTTTTTTAGTTAGGGTTTTTTTTTTTTGTTTTTTTTTTTTGTTAGTTTAGTGCGCGAACACCTGGCCCCACACACACGCACACTTGAATAAAGTTTTGTTTACACACACACACGCACAACACACACACCCATGGACCGCCGGCTGTTCACGGTGGAGGAGGCATACGCCCAGATGCTCTCCGACACCGAGAGCGCCAGTGAGGATGAGGATGACCCCACATTCCTCCTGTCATCCGCATCCTCCTCATCATCATCTGATGATGATGAGCCCCCAAGGCGGCGGAGACGCCGCCAGGCGGAGCCAGGGTCCCCACATGCTAGGGACCCCGTGGCCAGCACTAGTACGAGCAGCCCTGGGACTCGTACTAGTTTTCCGGCCCACCAGCCAAGTGCACCTGAGCCCCCTTCAGGTGAACGAGTCTGGTGCATCCCAGTGGACTATCAGCCTGCGATTCCTGAATTTGTTGGCAATCCAGGAATCCAGATTCCCACAGTGGGATTTACTGAAATAGACTATTTTAGTTTTTTTTCAGTAACCCACTTGTGAATCTGATGGTGGAGCAGACGAATCTGTACGCCCAACAGTTCGTCGCTCAGCACCCAGGCTCTTTTTGGCCAAGCCCGGTGGCTGGACGCCAGTCAGTGCAGCCGAAATGAGGACGTTTTGGGGCCTCGTGCTGCACATGGGCCTGGTCAAAAACCAAGTGCCAGGCATTACTGGAGTGGGGACGTCCTCTATCAGACCCCACTGTACAGTACGGCTATGGCACGTACCCGGTTTGAGGCCATACGGAAATGTCTGCATTATGCAAATAATGCAGCATGTCCCCCGAGGTGATCCTGCCTATGACCGGCTGTACAAGATACGGCCGATCATAGATCACTTTGGGGCCGCATTTGCGCAGGCCTACGTACCTGGAAGGGAGGTCGCGGTTGATGAGTCTCTCGTTGCTTTCAAGGGGAGACTCATTTTCCGCCAATACATTCCCAGCAAGCGAGCGAGGTATGGCGTGAAACTATACAAAATTTGTGAGAGTACCTCAGGGTACACTTACAAATTTCGTGTTTACGAGGGACGAGATTCCCGTATTCAACCCCCAGAATGTCCCCCCACTCTGGGTGTTAGCGGGAAACTTGTGTGGGACCTTGTGCACCCACTGCTGGATAAGGGTTACCACCTGTACGTGGATAACTTTTATACCAGTATTCCCTTGTTCCAGGCCCTCTCCGCCAGATCCACGTTCGCTTGTGGGACCGTGCGGAAAAATCATCGCGGCCTCCCTACCTACCCCTCCAGGTACCCATCCCCAGGGTGAGACCCGTGCCCTTACCAGCGACAACCTGTTGCTGGTCAGATATAAGGACAAGAGGGATGTCCTTATGCTGACCACAATCCATGGTAATGGCATCACCCCAGTCTCTGTGCGAGGAACCGCGGCAACGGTCCTCAAACCCGATTGTATCGTCGACTACAATCGGTATATGGGAGGAGTTGATCTATCTGATCAAGTCCTCACACCATATAATGCCATGCGCAAAACCCGGGCATGGTACAAAAAGTTGCGGTCTACTTGGTACAGGTTGCCATGTACAACGCTTTTGTACTATCCCGATGCGCTGGCAGCACAGGGACTTTCCTCCATTTCTATGAGGCAGTCCTCAAGGACCTGATCTTTTCAGACCGGGAAAGAGCAGGTCGGAGTACCTCGGAATTGGAGGCGCCCGGGTCGTCCCTGGCCAACATTTTCCAGGTGTGGTCCCCCATACTGGAAAGAGGGGACGAACCCAAAAAAAGTGCAGAGTGTGTCGCAAGAGGGGGATACGGAAGGACACCACTACTCAATGTGACACTTGCCCCGATCATCCGGGCCTCTGCATTGACGGTTGCTTCAGGGAGTATCACACTTCCATGGAGTACTAAATTATTATAATTCCCTACAGTCCCCTAGAAAAACATAACATTATGGCTCTCAGACTTTGGAAACACGGAAACAACTTTTTTTTTTCCATAAATTATTTTATTGTATATAAGTTTTTAAAAAATGTTGTTTTAGTGTATCCAAAGTCTGGGAGCCATACATATTGGGCATCGTCGCGTCCGTAACAATCTTATGTATAATAATAAAATATTACCTAACCCCTCAGATAAACACCCTTTTAAAAATAAATTAAAAACCATGTTAAAAAAAAAATTTGTCACCTTAGATCCCAGAAATTATAATAGCACGTCATAAAAAATCAAATGCCCCCCAAATAGAGCCAATCAAACCGCCATCTCATCCCGCAAAAAATGAGCCCCTAGATAAGACAGTCGCCCCAAAAAAAATTTAAATTATGGCTTCCAGTATGTGGAGGTACAATTTTTTTTTTTCCAAAGTTGGTTAATGATGTCATGCTGAAGCCAACTTTTATAAAAGTAGTCATATTAGGTATTGCCACGTCCGTAATAATGTGCTCTATAAAAATAACATTTGACCTAACCCCTCAAATAAACGCTGTCAAAAAAAAAAAAAAGTTAAAAAAGCCATTTTTTTGTTACCTTACATCATAAAAAGTGTAATAGTGTGCGATCAAAAGTCATATGCCCCCAAAATAGTGCCAATAAAACCGCCATCTCATCACGCAAAAATGAGCCCCTACATTAGATAGTTACCCCAACAACAAAAAAAAATTAGATCCCAGGCTATGGAGATAGTAAAATTATTTATTTTTTCTTCCTAAAATGATAAAATAGTGTAAAATCTAAATCCATCAAAAAAGTAGACATATTAGGTATCGACGCGTCCGTAATACTCTGCCCTACAAAAATAACATTAGAACCAGCCTCTCGGATGAACGGCGTTAAAAATAAAATAAAAACTGTGCCAAAACAACCATGTTTTGGCAAATTTCCGTTTTAATCCATATTTTCCGGTAATAAAGCAAGGGTTAACAGTCAAACAAAACTAAATAGTTATTGCCCTGATTCTGTAGTTTTCAGAAACACCCCTTATGTGGTCGTAAACTGCTGTATAGCCACAAGGCAGGGCATAGAACGAAGGGAACGCCACATGGTTTCTGGAAGGCAGATTTTTATTTTTATACCATGTCCCATTAGAAGCCCCCTGATGTAGCCTAGACTAGAAACTCCAAAAAAGTGACCCCATCTAAAAACTACACCCCTCAAGGTATTCAAAAATTACTTTACCAACTTTGTTAACCCTTTAGGTGTTCCACAAAACTTAATGGCAAATTTAGAAATAATTTTAGAATTTCCATTTTTGTTATCTTGCCTCAAAAAAGTGTAATATAGAGCAACCAAAAATCATATTTACCCTAAAATAGTCCCAAAACAACAACCACCATATCCTGTAGTTTCCTATATGGGGTCACTTTTATGGAGTTTCTACTCAAGGGGTGCAGCAGGGGCTTGAAATGGGACATGGTGTAAATAAACCAGTCCAGCAAAATCTGCCTTCCAAAAACCATATGGCGTTTCCCTTCTTCAATGTCCTCCCGTTTAGCCAAATAGTAGTTTAGGACCACATATGGGGTGTTTCTGCAATCTACAGAATCAGGGCAATCCATATTGAGTCTTGTTTGACTGTTAACCCTTTATTTCCAGTAATAAAGTAAGGGTTAAAATGGAAAATTTTCCAAAATTCTAAATTCCAAAATTGTTTCTCCATCTTCCATGAACTGTTGTGGAACACCTAAAGGGTTAACAGAGTTTGTAAACCCAGCTTTGAATACCTTGAGGGGTGTACTTTCTTAGATGGAGTCACTTTTTGGAATTTCTATGCTAGGGTGCATCAGGGGGCTTGCAATAGGACATGGTGTTAAAAAACCAGTCCCGCAAAATCTGCCATTCAAAACCCATATGGCGTTCCCCTCCTTCAATGTCCTCCCGTTTGGCCAAACAGTAGTTTAGGACCACATATGGGGTGTTTCTGCAAACTAGAGAAACAGGGCAACCCACATTGAGTTTTGTTTGGCAGGTAACCCTTACTTTATTACTGGAAAAAATGGATTATAATGGAAAATTTTCCAAAATTCTAAATTCCAAAATTGTTTCTCCATCTTCCATGAACTGTTGTGGAACACCTAAAGGGTTAACAGAGTTTGTAAACCCAGCTTTGAATACCTTGAGGGGTGTACTTTCTTAGATGGAGTCACTTTTTTGGAATTTCTATGCTAGGGTGCATCAGGGGGCTTGCAATAGGACATGGTGTTAAAAACCAGTCCCGCAAAATCTGCCATTCAAAACCCATATGGCGTTCCCTCCTTCAATGTCCTCCCGTTTGGCCAAACAGTAGTTTAGGACCACATATGGGGTGTTTCTGCAAACTAGAGAAACAGGGCAACCCACATTGAGTTTTGTTTGGCAGGTAACCCTTACTTTATTACTGGAAAAATGGATTATAATGGAAAATTTTCCAAAAATCAAAATTCAGAAATTTTATCTCCATTTTCCATGAACTGTTGTGAAACACCTAAAGGGTTAACAAAGTTTGTACAATCAGTTTTGAATACCTTGAGGGGTGTAGTTTCTAAAATGGCGTCATTTTTGGGTGGTTTCTATTATGTAAGCCTCACAAAGTGACCTCAAACCTGGACTGGTCCATAAAAAGTGGGATTTGGAAAATTTCTGAAAAATTTCAAAATTTGCTTCCAAACTTCTAAGGTATGTAACATCCCCAAAAATAAAATAGCATTTCCCAAATACTCCAAACCTGAAGTAGACATATGGGGAATGTAAAGTCATCACTTTTTTGGGGGGTATTACTATGTATCATAGAAGTGGAGAAACTGAAACTTTAAAATTTGCTAAATTTTGCAAATTTTTTGGTAAAATTTGTATTTTTTATGCAAAAAAATAAACTTTTTTGACCCAATTTTAGTAGTGTCACGAAGTACAATATGTGACGAAAAAACAATCTCAGAACGGCCTAGGTAAGTAAAAGCGTTTTAAAGTTATTCACACTTAAAGTGACAGTGGTCAGATTTTGAAAAAATGGCCTGGTCCTAAGGTGAAAATGAGCCCGGTCCTTAAGGGGTTAAGGAGCCAAGGTGGTATATATCACCCGGGCATACCAATAGCTGTGTGCAATTGGAAGCCCTATCCTGTGGTCAGGTCACTATTCAGAGCCAAAACCGAGGCTGGTATATCTCATTAGGAGACTCAGAGTGCCACGGTGTGTCGGCGAGAGCTCAGGGTCGCCGTGTATCGGCGAGAGCCCATTTCCTCACGCTGCTACTCCTTTTCCTGAGGTCTAACTAGGGTGAACGGAGTCCGTGTGTCGGTGCCAGAAATCCTAAGGCAACTCAGAGGTGAACGAAGGGGAGTAGCCGCCGTCCGGGCGTGTGTCGTGGGACACTGTAGGTGGACGCACCTACTTTTAGAAGGCTCGAGCATTGGGTTTAGGGAAAACTAGGGAACAGAAGGGTACCACTTCTGAGTATAGGACAGCCAAGCAGCACATGAAATCCATCTATGGAGGAGGAGTTGTTAAGCCCCTCAAAGATTGGCACCAATGGACTGTAGGTTCAGAATGAACCATCCCCAAAGATGGGGACCTTTGAGGTCTGGATTTTGGAAAAGTTTGTCTGAGAATTCCCCTCTAGACTCCAAAACCATGGTTTCCTCCAGAAGGCAGAACTGTGGCTGCACAAATCCATCGAACTCCGGCAACAGGGCATTTAAAAGTCCCAGACAGTGTGAACTAACACTATCATGTACTCCCGTCCAACTAAAACTACGGACTCCAATACTCACTCTCTCATCTCTCTTTCTCTCTCTCTCATCCCTCCCTCATCTCTCCATCTAACCTTGAGGTGATGCACCATGTTGAATCCAGCTTCTTTTCGTCCTGGTTTTTCTAACCTATTAAATGTCAAATTTCTAACCTAGTAAGGAATCATGTCAAGAACCATCACGGCTGCCTTTTCTTTGACAGTAGTTGGGTCCGATTTTTGCAAGGAAAAATCACAGCTGACCCATGGCCTGAATGTTCTGCTGAAGCCCTTTATTCTATCAGGGATGCCCCCTGGCAGCCCCATGGGTTATCACCCAATGTCCATCACCGGGTTCGGGAGTCTCTCCCAGACCCAGACTTAATAACCAGTGTTCCTTCTAGTTAACCAGGTGATTGGGTCGTGCTAAAGAAACATCCGAAGACAGGACTAGAGCCGGGATATCTTGGGCCATTCCAGGTGCTGCTGATGACGCCAACCTCTACGAGACAACTGGATCCTCACCAGTCACAGCAAGAAGCTGTTCAACTACGTCAAAGAATGAGGAGTATCACTTCCGTTTATTTGTTTAGTTTAGTTTTTAGGAAGGGAAAGGCACCTCAACTAGCAAGGGCCACAAAGACATTTGTTGATAGCACATCCTAGAGTGTAATATCATATAAAGCTTGTCCCTTCATCTTACGTTGCAGCCGATTGGGAGGTCGTGGGGGTTCACTGGTTTTCCATTGAATCCGGGCCAAAGGAAATAGGACATGTACTCATGGTTTTTTTGTTTCCATTCCTTCTATATGCCTGATGTTTGACCTACCGAGTTACCGAAGCTTGAACATACAAGACTCCCTAAAGACCAAACTATGGACCAGATGCAGAGGATTCCAAACCAGCCAGCGACCAACGCCACCTCCTGAGTCACCCCCTGAAGAAAAGAATCATCGAGGGACACTGAGCAGCATATGACAAAGAGGAGGTACTGTTGTGGAAATTTTATTAGGATGTGTTTTTTAATATGTCATGTATTGTCATTATGTCTCTCAGTGTGTAAACCATTGGAGTGGATATCTTACTGTGGATGTAGAGAACAATCAGCTGCCAGGCGCAGAGGTCTCCAATGGCAAACAGTCTATGTGCTATGCACTGGGCTGTGGGCCAGGGGAGACTGATGCGCTGCAGAGCCGTGTTTTCTTGGGAAATGTATGTGCGCCAGCTAGGGCCCCCGCCCAAAGAGCGGATTTATTGGCTTGGTGTGGATGTACTTATTAAGAGAACACAATACGGAAAGGAATGTGCATTCATTATTTCCAGTGCGCCTGATCAACCACTGGAGATTGTGACGCTGTTCCTCTAAGTAGGCCCACATGAGAAACCTGGTGAGCCTTGTTGAGCATTGATCACTGATCAGTGCTGAACAAGATTCCCCCTAGTGGTGATTGAGAGAAATGTTGTGTGTCATCACTTCCTGTATGTTTGTACTGTACATGAAGGGAGTGGTCAGGTGTTGGGCCTGCCCCTACCTATTGTTATCCCTTTTGTCTATGTAAATAAAGAAGGAGTCTGGGCGAGAGGGCAGTCTCACCAGATCTCTCAACCATGAAGCATCTTATCTGATTACTGGAATATTGGGGCCTTTCCTTACACAAAAGGAGCTTGATACACGTGCTTGTAAGCACGGGGTAAGAAAATTTCTACAACATACCCATTAACGGAAAGAAATACACTTGGAGATGCATGCTAAGTGTAATATACCCTTTTACAGACAGATTTACTCTTGGCGTACAACAGCTGGAACACCAGATTTTGGGTATTGCTATTTTGGTAATTGAATTTCACCCCAGAAAATAATATATCCTTTGACGGACACTATGAAACTTGTCCAGTCACAGCTGGAACACCAGATTCACGGTATTTCTATTTTTGCAACTGAATTTCACGCCAGAAAATAATATATCCTTTGACGGACACTAAGAAACTTGTCCAGTCACAGCTAGAACACCAGATTTACGGTATTGCTATTTTTGCAACTGAATTTCACCCCAGAAAACAATATATCCTTTGACGAACACTATGAAACTTGTCCAGTCACAGCTGGAACACCAGATTTATAGTATTTCTATTTTTGCAACTGAATTTCACCCCAGAAAATAATATATCCTTTGACGGACACTATGAAACTTGTCCAGTTACAGCTGGAACACCAGATTTACGGTATTGCTATTTTTGCAACTGAATTTCACCCCAGAAAATAATATATCCTTTGACGGACACTATGAAACTTGTCCAGTAACAGATGGAACACCAGATTTACGGTATTGCCATTTTGGTAATTGAATTTTAACCCAGAACAAAAGCTATACTTTTACAGACACTATGAAACTTGTCCAGTCACAGCTGGAACACCAGATTTACGGTATTGCTATTTTGGTAATTGAATTTTAACCCAGAACAAAAGCTATACTTTTACGGACACTATGAAACTTGTCCAGTAACAGCTGGAACACCATATTTACGGTATTTCTATTTTTGCAACTGAATTTCACCCCAGAAAATAATATATCCTTTGACGGACACTATGAAACTTGTCCAGTCACAGCTGGAACACCAGATTTACGGTATTGCTATTTTTGCAACTGAATTTCACCCCAGAAAATAATATATCCTTTGACGGACACTATGAAACTTGTCCAGTCACAGCTGGAACACCAGATTTATAGTATTTCTATTTTTGCAACTGAATTTCACCCCAGAAAATAATATATCCTTTGACGGACACTATGAAACTTGTCCAGTCACAGCTGGAACACCAGATTTACGGTATTGCTATTTTTGCAACTGAATTTCACCCCAGAAAATAATATATCCTTTGACGGACACTATGAAACTTGTCCAGTCACAGCTGGAACACCAGATTTACGGTATTTCTATTTTGGCAACTGAATTTCAACCCAGAAAATAAGCTATATCCTTTACGGACACTATGAAACTTGTCCAGTCACAGCTGGAACACCAGATTTACGGTATTGCTATTTTGGCAATTGAATTTTACCCAGAAAATAACTATATCCTTTGACGGACACTATGAAACTTGTCCAGTCACAGCTGGAACACCAGATTTACGGTATTGCTATTTTTGCAACTGAATTTCACCCCAGAAAATAATATATCCTTTGACGTACACTATGAAACTTGTCCAGTCACAGCTGGAACACTATATTTACTGGTATTTCTATATTTGCAACTGAATTTCACCCCAGAAAATAATATATCTTTTGACGGACAGTATGAAACTTGATCCAGTTAAAGCTGGAACACCAGATTCACGGAATTGCTATTTTTGCAACTGAATTTCACCCCAGAAAATAATATATCCTTTGACGGACACTATGAAACTTGTCCAGTCACAGCTGGAACACCAGATTTACGGTATTGCTATTTTTGCAACTGAATTTCACCCCAGAAAATAATATATCCTTTGACGGACACTATGAAACTTGTCCAGTCACAGCTGGAACACCAGATTTACAGTATTTCTATTTTTGCAACTGAATTTCACCCCAGAAAATAATATATCCTTTGACGGACACTATGAAACTTGTCCAGTTACAGCTGGAACACCAGATTTACGGTATTGCTATTTTTGCAACTGAATTTCACCCCAGAACAATAACTATATCCTTTGACGGACACTATGAAACTTGTCCAGTCACAGCTGGAACACCAGATTTATGGTATTGCTATTTTGGTAACTGAATTTCAACCCAGAACAATAAGCTATACCTTTACGGACACTATGAAACTTGTCCAGTCACAGCTGGAACACCAGATTTACGGTATTGCTATTTTGGCAATTGAATTTCACCCCAGAAAAAAATATATCCTTTGACGGACACTATGAAACTTGTCCAGTCACAGCTGGAACACCAGATTTACGGTATTTCTATTTTTGCAACTGAATTTCACCCCAGAAAATAATATATCCTTTGACGGACACTATGAAACTTGTCCAGTCACAGCTGGAAAACCAGATTTACGGTATTGCTATTTTTGCAACTGAATGTCACCCCAGAAAATAATATATCCCTTGACGGACACTATGGAACTTGTCCAGTCACAGCTGGAACACCAGATTTATAGTATTTCTAGTTTTTGCAACTGAATTTCACCCCAGAAAATAATATATCCTTTGACGGACACTATGAAACTTGTCCAGTTACAGCTGGAACACCAGATTTACGGTATTGCTATTTTTGCAACTGAATTTCACCCCAGAAAATAATATATCCTTTGACGGACACTATGAAACTTGTCCAGTAACAGCTGGAACACCAGATTTACGGTATTGCTATTTTGGCAATTGAATTTTAACCCAGAACAAAAGCTATACTTTTACGGACACTATGAAACTTGTCCAGTCACAGCTGGAACACCAGATTTACGGTATTGCTATTTTGGTAATTGAATTTTTACCCAGGACAAAAGCTATACTTTTACGGACACTATGAAACTTGTCCAGTCACAGCTGGAACACCAGATTTACGGTATTGCTATTTTTGCAACTGAATTTCACCCCAGAAAATAATATATCCTTTGACGTACACTATGAAATTGTCCAGTCACAGCTGGAACACTATATTTACTGTATTTCTATATTTGCAACTGAATTTCACCCCAGAAAATAATATATCTTTTGACGGAAAGTATGAAACTTGATCAGTTAAAGCTGGAACACCAGATTCACGGAATTGCTATTTTTGCAACTGAATTTCACCCCAGAAAATAATATATCCTTTGATGGACACTATGAAACTTGTCCAGTTACAGCTGGAACACCAGATTTACGGTATTGCTATTTTTGCAACTGAATTTCACCCCAGAAAATAATATATCCTGTGACGGACACTATAAAACTTGTCCAGTCACAGCTGGAACACCAGATTTACAGTATTTCTATTTTTGCAACTGAATTTCACCCCAGAAAATAATATATCCTTTAACGGACACTATGAAACTTGTCTAGTAACAGCTGGAACACCAGATTTACAGTATTGCTATTTTGGTAATTGAATTTTAACCCAGAACAAAAGCTATACTTTTACGGACACTATGAAACTTGTCCAGTCACAGCTGGAACACCAGATTTATGGTATTTCTTTTTTGCAACTGAATTTCACCCCAGAAAATAATATATCCTTTGACGGACACTATTAACCTTGTCCAGTCACAGCAGAAACCACTGATTTAGGGTATTGCTATTTTGGAAATTGAATTTCACCCCAGAAAAAAAAATATATTCTTTGCCAGACAGTATTACACTTGGCTAGCCACAGCTGGAACACCAGATTTAGGGGATTGCTAATTTTTTAAGTGAATTTCACCTATCAATAAAATATAGAAAATTCTATCCGGAGTTTCTAGGGGTGACAATAAGCACAGCCAAGCCCCTTATGTAGGATATAGCAAAAAAAAACAAAAAAACGTAGTATTGATGGATTGATGGACTTGGTGGCAGGTGGACAAGGTACAAAATGGCCGCCGATCACCCCAGAAAAAAGTGACAGAAAAACGCTCTGGGCAGCCTGAAAACAGTGAGCAATTAACTGGCAGAAGTTGAATGATTCAGAGCTGTAGATCGATCACTTCATTAAGTGTTTTTGCTGAGTTAATCCCTGCCTAATCTTGCCCCAACAGCAGCTTCATCCTATCCCTACACTAGTCAGAGCAGAGTGACGTGCGGCGCAACGTGACTCCAGCTTAAATAGAGGCTGGGTCACATGCTGCACTTGGCCAATCACAGCCATGCCAATAGTAGGCATGGCTGTGATGGCCTCTTGGGGCAAGAAGTAAAATGCTAGTCGATTGGCTGCTGTGCAGCCCTTCTGAAAGCGGGAAGAAATCGCCGAACAACGGACCTGAACTTTTACGTAAATGTTCGGGTTCGGGACCCTGTCACGAACACCCCAAAATTCAGTACGAACCCGAACTATACAGTTCGGGTTCGCTCATCCCTACTTTTCAACATTCCAGCGTGGCATCCTGACAACAGTTCCAGCAAAGCTCACACTGCAAACTTTCCATAAGGTGGAGATGGATCTGCTATCTATTTGCAAAGCCTGGTGCCTCTCCACTTCCTGTACTTTTTTTAAAGTTATTGCCAGAAGACAGGCTGACAAGTTGCAAAGTTGCCAGCCAAGGGATCCGCAAAAAATGCCGACGCGTATGACAAACGGATGTGCATCCGCAAGTTCTGCGGACCCATTGACTTTAATGGGTCCGCAAACGTTTATTTGCGGACAAGAACAGGACAGTCTGTATTTTTTGGACAGACAGAAAACACGGACCATGGACGCCAATTACAAACGGTGCATTTGCCGTGTTTCCCACTGACCCATTGAAAATCAATGAGTCCGCAGAAAACCACCAAAAATGGAGCAACGAACAGGGAAGAAAACAACGGTCGTGTGCATGAGGCCTTAGACTGCTCTGGGACATTGTAACAAGATATTCGGACGGAAGAGAGCTTTGTGCTGCTGATCACTTTAAGGCTAGGGCTACACGGTGACCTGTGTCACACGACATTCATGACGCACCAATGTCGCGCACCATTTTTTATAATGATAGTCAATGGTGTCATACTGCGACATGCAACATGCTTTGTCTGCAACATGACAGATATACAAAAATCCAACTTGGACCGTTGCGTCGCAGTTGCAGCATGTCGCAGGGTGACACCATTGACTATCATAAAAAATATTGCATGACTTTTCGGTGACACATGTCGCCGTGTTGCCCTAACCTAACTCACAGAGGATTGTCTAGACTGGATACTATGTAACAAACATGTATTGATCATAAACCCCTTTACCACCTTACTCTACCTAGGATGCTGGCATGAACCCCTTCCCTACTATAGACCACCAAAGATGTTGGCATTAAACTATCCACTATCCTAACCCACATGAATCCCTTCAGTCTCGTCTCGTGCAATGTTCCCCACAAATAGCAGCACCGGTCCAAGCGCCAACGGCGACTCTAAAATATTGTAACATCTATAAAAACATTTGGTGAGAATACATCCCCTTTAAAAACACTTTGCTTTCCTATGAAGATCCTAAACCTGATGTATACCTGCATATATAACAACTAGCTCGATGGTTAGCCATACCAGAAGGAAGCTGAAAGGCAAAACAACCTTATGCAAATTTTTACTGGCCAATGTCACCATTGTTATGATGGTATTGTAATACGTTGTCCTTGAGAATCTCAGGTTTCATTCTCAAGGAGCCTATATAGAGGGCTCCAGAGGTGTACTCCATGTCAATACAAAGAGAAGACTGAAAGATGGAGCTACCCCGAAACTTTGCATCAAATGGTCAACCTGAGTTTATGGAAACTCCCCCTCCTCAAATGGTCATGCGTGGGAACATCGAAGCTCCCCGTTATATGGTGAACATCAACATGCCTGGTTATATGGAAGCTCCCCCTGATATGGTGAACATGCCTGGTTATGTGGAAGCTCCCCCTGATATGGTGAACATGCCTGGTTATGTGGAAGCTCCCCCTGATATGGTGGACATGCCTGAGCATAGCGAAGCTCCTCCCATGGTGGTCATGCCTAAGTATATGCAAGCTCCCTATCCTATGATGGCCTTGCCTCACTATGTGGAAACTTCCCCTCCATTGGTGGTGACTACCCAACCAAGCATGATTGTAATGCCTCCTCCAACTGTCTATAAGGATTACCTTAAATGGTCCATCTTGAATCTGATCTTCTGCTCTCTGCTACTGGGATCTGTGGCACTTAGCCATTCCAGGAAGGTAAAACATCACAGATATTATACAAAAATGGAAGCATATTAATAGAATTTTCTTATTACTGGACTACGTCCTAAAAATGTTGGCGTAATTTAATGTCGAGATATATTGTAAACAGAAGAAATTAAGGGTCCACTCTGCTCACCAGCCCTCCATAGGGCATATGAAAAGTGGTGTTAGTAGATAACTTGTGCGCTATAGTGGGTGAGGGGTGATGTTAATGTCAGATGTATTGGTGGTCTGGGTGGTGTAGGGGTTCACACCAAAATCCCTGGTGGTATAGTTGTACACTTCTCTGATAGTCTGGGGTACTGAGGGGGTTAATGCCTATATTTCTTGTGGTCTAGAATAGGCGATATTAATGGCAGATTTATTGGTGGTCTAGGGTGGGGTGGTGTAGGGGTTGACACCAAAATCCCTGGTGGTTTATGGTTGTCCACTTCTCTGATGGTCTACGGTACTGAAGGGTTAATGGCAATATTTCCATCATTTGAAGGTTCCTTAGGCCACGTGGACATGTCAGTGAGTCACAGTTCACATACACATTAACTTTAATGCGTGTATTTGTCCGTGATGACTGATCCCTCAAGCACATTATAGTCTATGGGTCTGTGAAAACCACAGGAATAACACGTTTGCCATCAGTGTTTGGTCAGTGATTGTTACAGACCATTGTTAGAAGATTCTCTATAAATTAATATTCAGCCTAGCAGCATCCATGGAATACAGATGAGACGGGGAGGACAAAAAAAAGGCCACACGGGTCCTTCAAAGATCTTTACAGATGCACCACTGTCCATCCTGTCACGGATGTACATGTGAATTCAATGAGGCCTTACAATTGTATCCAGTCTAGACAACCCTCTGTGAGCTGAAGACATCAGCAGGACATGTCTATCCTCTGCCCAAGGAGTTTGTTACAATGTATCAGTCTGGAGTCCAGGCTGTTTAGCTCCTAGAGGATTGTCTACACTGGATTCTGTTGTAACAAATCTTCAGCTTTGAGAAGTTTTAGATCAGGACTGGTTTGTCAGCATGTCGCTGTAAACAAGAATGTTCCCACTTAAGCCTCATGCACACAAACGTATTTTCTTTCCGTGTCTGTTCCGTTTTTTTGGCGGACCATATGCGGAACCATTCATTTCAATGGGTCCACAAAAAAACAGAAAGGTACACCGTGTGCATTCCGTTTCCGTATGTCCATTTTTCCGTTCCGCATAAAAATAGAGCATGTCCTATTTTTTTCTAGTTTGCGGACAAGGACAGGCATAAATTGCAATGGATCCGCAAAAACAGCGGATGCCATACGGACCGCAATTTGCGGACCGCACATCACCGACGCTATATAGAAAATGCCTTTTCTTGACCGCAATTGGGACAAGAATAGGACATGTTCTATTTTTTTCGCCATCGCGATTATGGACCCGGAAGTGCGGATCCGCAATTGCGGACCCGGGCGGGATATCGTCTGTCCCTATAGGAATCAATGGGTCCACAATTCGGTTCCGCAAAATGCGGGACAGAATTGCGGACGTCTGAATGGGGCCTAAGGCTGGGGCCACAGGGAGACGTGTTGAGTGTCATGAAAATTGCACCGCATGGCATCTAATGACTGTCAATCGCAATATGGCGCAACCACGACACGACTGTTGGATTTTTGGTTGCAGGGAGCAAGTCACATGACACTTTGCGACCATAAACCACAATGTAAGTCGTGTGCAACTTACCTGCGATTTGCTTGTGCTTTTACAGCTTGAAAAACAGTTGCGCGGCAGTAATTCGCAGGACTGCTCTGAGATTTGCTGTCACACAGCACGTCACTGTGTACCCCCAGCCTAATTGACAGCAAACAGAGATCTTGAAAATTATCTTTTAGAAAGTTGGAAAACAGTCATGAGAAACCTATCACGTATTGTTCAAAAGAGCCTTATTATTCTAATACATTTTTTTATGTCTCTTCCAGACTCGCGCCGCTATACATCATCAGGATCCAGTTGCAGCCTCCAGTCACTCCCACTCAGCCTTCAGATGGAACCTGGCGGCAACGGTGGGGGGGACATGCATTAACATTGCCTGGATCGCTTACGTCATATATTACAGCTACTATTACCTTTACTAGTATTACTACTACTATTACTATTACACAGATCACATGACCAGGGGCGTAACTAGAAAAGGCTGGGCCCTATGGCAAACTTTTGAATGCCCTCTAGAGCACCATACGCACACACTGTTGTCTGTGCTGCCCCTGTACATTTCCTGTTGTCTGTGCCCCCTGTACATTGCCTGTTGTCTGTGCCCCCTGTGTATAGTGATGATGGGGGTTAGCACCCACAGTTCCCTGGTCCTGCCAGCACTGCAAGCTCTTCAGCTGTATCTGTGCCCGGAGGATGCATCTACAGTTGTGTTCAAAATTATTCAACCCCCACTGAAATTGAGTGTTTTGGCCAGGTTGACATTGATTTTGATCATTTCAGTCATCTTGTTTACAATTAAATCAAAGAGGCCCTTGTAAGTCAGACAAATATAACATAACATTTATAATGAAATAACCACAAATGTCTTTTCTGTGCTCACATCATTATCAGTTTTATTCAACCCCAAGTGACATTCAATCTTAGTACTTAGTACAACATCCTTTTCCAGTTATAACAGCTTTTAAACGTGAAGCATAGCTTGACACAAGTGTCTTGCAGCGATCTACGGGTATCTTCGCCCATTCTTCATGGGCAAAAGCCTCCAGTTCAGTGACATTCTTAGGCTTGCGCGCTGCAACTGTTTTCTTTAAGTCCCACCAGAGGTTCTCAATCGGATTTAAGTCTGGTGACTGCGATGGCCACTTCAAAATGTTCCAGCCTTTAATCTGCAACCATGCTGTAGTGGACTTGGAGGTATGCTTGGGATCATTGTCCTGCTGAAAGGTCCAACGTCTCCCAAGCCTCAGGTTTGTGACGGACTGCATCACATTTTCATCCAATATCTCCTGGTACTGAAGAGAATTCATGGTACCTTGCACACGCTGAAGCTTCCCTGTACCTGTAGAAGCAAAACAGCCCCAAAGCATGATTGACCCCCGCCATGCTTCACAGTAGGCAAGGTGTTCTTTTCTTCATAGGCCTTGTTCTTCCTCCTCCAAACATAGCGTTGATCCATGGGCCCAAACAGTTCTAATTTTGTTTCATCAGTCCACAGAACACTATCCCAAAACTTTTGTGGTTTGTCCACATGACTTTTGGCATACTGCAGTCGACTCTTCTTATTCTTTGGAGACAGCAAGGGGGTGTGCCTGGGAGTTCTGGCATGGAGGCCTTCATTACGCAGGGTGCGCCTTATTGTCTGAGCTGAAACTTCAGTACCCGCATCTGACAAATCTTTTTTCGGTTCCTCAGCAGTCACACGGGGACTTTTCTCCACTTTGCGCTTCAGGTAGCGCACAGCAGTCGAAGTCAGCATCTTCTTTCTGCCACGACCAGGTAGCGTTCAACAGTGCCCTTTGCCTTGAATTTGCGAATGATGCTTCCTATGGTGTCTCTTGGTATGGTTAACATCTTTGCAATCTTCTTATAGCCATTGCCCTTCCTGTGAAGAGAAATCACCTCTTCTCTTGTCTTCCTGGACCATTCTCTTGACTTCACCATGTCTGTAAACACACCAGTAAATGTCTAGAAGGAGCTGAGTATCACAGTCATTTTACATCTGCCTAATTGGGGCTTATTCTGCTTGATTGCTGCTCCTTGACATCCAGAGGGGTTTTCAATACCTGATCGAAAACACTTGAAGGAACCCTGTTCTTAAGAGTGGTCGTCTTTAAGGGGTTGAATAATTGTGTCAATGAAGAAATCACAAAAAAAACATTTAATACTGTATTACAAAAACAATTGATGTCATTTTAGTTGCATTTGGTTCTTTAAAAAGTCCTTGTAAGATTTCATTCTGAACACAATTACAAATGTACACTAAATTCCCTAAAACCCTTTACAGCATTGGGGGTTGAATAATTTTGAACACAACTGTACAGATGAGCATAGAGCCCCTGGAGGCCGGATACCCTGGAAAAGGCACCCACCTTATTCTGACCTAAGTCTAGCACCGCCGACTCCTGATCCTGATGGCATGTTAGTCCCCATGCGACCTCATAATAAGTGACAAGGAGCCAGCACTGCAGGAGGCAGACATTAGTAGTGTTTGACAATATGGGGGCACCTGTAATGCTGCGGCAGATATGGTGCTAGTTCCACCACTGCTTCTCACACGACTCTGCTGCTGTGAGGGGAAAGACTTGAAAAATTCGGCTCTTGAAGCAGTTCTTGAAGACAATAAATATACTAAAAGTGACTTTTAGTTCTTCGAGTTGTCGCTGGTGATGAGGAAAGAAGCTTTCACAACGAGGAGGATGTATCAACTTTGTGCGCCTCTCTCCCCCTTGTCCTGAAATACTCTGTACTGCAAGAATGAATTTTTGTATATTTTTGCATGATTTTGTAAACAACAACCAAATCAAATAAATGGGTCAAAACAACAAGACTTGGTAATTTATTTATTGGGTACAATGCTGCAATATCACACGTCTGAGAGAGCGGTAAGTATGTGAACCTTTTCTTTTCGTCTCTGGTGTGAACCATTGTAGCTAAACTTTCCCGGTAATTGCGGATTATTCCTGCACCACGGCTTGTAGGAATATTAGCAGCTACAACTTATGTTTTTTTATAAAATTAATGAGACCAGAAAGGAATGAAATATCTTTCCATCTTTAGGCCACTTTTAGACAAGCGTATTGAAATCCATCCGTATTTTAGCTCTGGAATACTCATGGATTCCGCATGATTTGCCATCAGTATTGTCATCAGTATTGCTTCAGGATTTCATCAGATTTTTTATCCATATTCCTTCCTTTATACTTTTTTTTTGCTCTCCCATGCTGCCGATTTCAAATACTGACGGACATTATATGCTCTATTCATTACCATTAGCAGGGGAATCTGGTACATAAAAACCGGGCCATCTCCAGATTGCAAATACGCTTGTGTGAAAGCGGCCTTAGGAGAGCTAAAGACATTTGTTCTGTAAATAAACCGGTAAAGTCAAAGCTACCAGGAAACAAAAAGGAAATTTCTTTTCAAATGCGGCAGAACTGGTTTGGAATGATACATGAAAACACTTAGCAGCAGGAGGACGGAGACGAGGTGAGATGTCAGTGGATGAATCAGGCGTTGCCCTGTCCTAGACAATAGTTAAAAACTTTTTAGGCAAGGGCTACACAGCGACACTGATCTCGCGACCAATGGTGTAGCGTGGGTTGGCAGCACCCGGGGCAAGCCAATTATTGCACCATCCCAACCTGTCGACACGCACTTTTTTTTTTACAGACAATTTAGTAGATGTAAAGTGCAGTTCTATGTAACACCACACGTAACACAGTACAGATAGTCTAGTAGATGGATGGGAAGCCCTAGAATTCAGAACACGCACATTATGGCCTGAAGTCCCCCCCCCCCCCCCAACCCTACCATGGAAGAAATAGGTGGATGGACATAACATATATTGGCACAAAAAAGAGCCCCTATACCTAAAGGGGGCACATACAATAGGCACTATACATAAAGGGGGCACAGATAGGAGGTACTATACATAAAATTGGCACATATAAGAGGCACCAAGCAAGTAGGACTTGCATTAGGTGCTCTGTGTATGGCACTATAAACGGAAGGTACAGGACATATGACACTATATACAGAGGGCACAGAGCTTGTGGCACTATATATAGAGGATACAGAGCGTTTGGCACTATATACAGAGGGCACAGAGCGTGTGGAACTTTATACAGAGGGCACAGAGTATGTGGCACTATACACAGTGTGGCACTATATACAGAGGAAACAGATCATTTGGCACTATATACAGAGGGCACATACCATGTAACACTATATAAAGAGGGCATAGAGTTTGCTGCATTATACACAAAGGGCACAGAGCATGTGGCACTATATACAGAGAGCACAAAGTGTATAGCACTATTTACAGAGGGCACAGAGCGTGTGGCACTATATACAGAGAGCACAGAGTGTGTGGCACTATATACAGAGAGCACAGAGTGTGTGGCACTATATACAGAGAGCACAGAGTGTGTGGCACTATATACAGAGAGCACAGAGTGTGTGGCACTATATACAGAGGGCACAGAGCATGTGGCACTATATACAGATGGCACAGAGCGTGTGGCACTATATACAGATGGCACAGAGCGTGTGGCACTATATACAGTTGGCACAGAGTATGTGGCACTATACACAGTGTAGCACTATATACAGAGGAAACAGATCTTTTGGCACTATATACAGAGGGCACATACCATGTAACACTATATACAGAGGGCATAGAGTTTGCTGCATTATACACAAAGGGCACAGAGCATGTGGCACTATATACAGAGGGCACAGAGCATGTGGCACTATATACAGAGAGCACAAAGTGTATGGCACTATATACAGAGAGCACATAGCGTGTGGCACTATATACAGAGAGCACAGAGCGTGTGGCACTATATACAGAGGGCACAGAGTATGTGGCACTATACACAGTGTAGCACTATATACAGAGGAAACAGATCATTTTGCACTATATACAGAGGGCACATACCATGTAACACTATATACAGAGGGCACATACCATGTAGCACTATATACAGAGGGCATAGAGTGTGCTGCATTATACACAAAGGGCACAGAGCATGTGGCACTATATACAGAGGGCACAGAGCGTGTGGCATTATATACAGAGGGTACAGACCATTTGGCACTATATACAGAGAGCAATGAGTGTGTGGCACTATATATAGAGGGTAAAGAGTGTGTGGCACTATATACAGAGGACAGAGAGCATGTGGCACTATATACAGAGGGCACAAAGCATGTGGCACTATATACAGAGGACAGAGAGCATGTGACACTATATACAGAGGGCACAGACCATGTGGCACTATATACAGAGGGCACAGAGTGTGTGGCACTATATACAGAGAGCACAGAGCGGGAGGCACTATATACAGAGTGCACAGAATGTGTGGTACTATATACAGGGGCACAGAGTGTGTGGCACTATATACAGAGAGCACAGAGCATGTGGCATTATATACAGAGGGCACAAAGTCTGTGGCACTATATACAAAGGGCACAGAGCGTGTGGCATTATATACAGAGGGCACAGAGTGTGTGGCACTACATACAGAGAGCACAGAGCATGCGGCATTATATACAGAGGGCACAGACCATGTGTGGCACTATATACAGAGAGCACAGAGTGTGTGGCACTATATACAGAGAGCACAGAGTGTGTAGCACTATATACAGAGAGCACAGAGTGTGTGGCGCTATATACAGAGAACACAGAGCTTTTGGCACTAAATACAGAGAGCACATAGCGTGTGGCACTATATACAGAGTGCACAGAGTGTGTGGTACTATATGCAGAGGGCACAGAGTGTGTGGCACTATATATAGAGAGCACAGAGTGTGTGGCACTATATACAGAGGGCACAGGGTATGTGGCACTATAGACAGAGAGCACAGAGTGTGTGGCATTATATACAGAGAACACAGAGCTTGTGGCAATATATACAGAGAGCACAGAGTGTGTGGCACTATATACAGAGGGCACAGAGTATGTGGCACTACATACAAAGGGCACAGAGCATGTGGCATTATATACAGAGGGCACATAGTGTGTGGCACTATATACAGAGGGCACAGAGTGTGTGGCACTATATACAGAGGTCATAGGGTGTGTGGCACTATATACAGAGAGCACAGAGTGTGTGGCACTATATACAGAGAGCACAGAGTGTGTGGCACTATATACAGAGAGCACAGAGTGTGTGGCACTATATTCAGAGAGCACAGAGCGTGTGGCACTATATACAGAGTGCACAGAGTGTGTGGAACTATATACAGAGGGCACAGAGTGTGTGGCACTATATACAGAGACAGAGAGCACAGAGTGTGTGGCACTATATACAGAGAGCACAGAGCGTGTGGCATTATATACAGAGGGCACAGAGTGTGTGGCACTACATACAGAGAGCACAGAGCGTGTGGCACTATATACAGATGGCACAGAGTGTGTGGCACTATATACAGAGAGCATAGAGTGTGTGGCATTATATACAGAGAGCACAGAGCGTGTGGCACTATATACAGAGAGCACAGAGTGTGTGGCACTATATACAGAGACTACAGAGAGTGTGGCACTATATACAGAGAGCACAGAGCGTGCTGCACTATATACAGAGAGCACAGGGTGTGTTGCACTAGATACAGAAAGCACAGAGTGTGTGGCACTATATATATAGAGAGCACAGAGTGTGTGGCACTATATACAGAGAGCACAGAGTGTGTGGCACTATATACAGAGTGCACAGAGTCTGTGGTACTATATACAGAGGGAACAAATTTTGTGGCACTATATACAGAGAGCACAGAGCGTGTGGCACTATATACAGAGAGCACAGAGTGTGTGGCACTATATACAAAGGGCACAGAGTGTGTGGCATTATATACAGAGGTCACAGACTGTGTGGCACTACAGACAGAGAGCACAGAGGGTGTGGCATTATATACAGAGGGCACAGACTATGTGGCAATATATACAGAGAGCACAGAGCATGTGGCACTATATACAGAGTGCACAGAGTGTATGGCACTATATACAGAGGGAACAGGGTGTGTATCACTATATACAGAGAGCACAGAGTGTGTGGCACTATATACAGAGAGCACAGAGTGTGTAGCACTATACACAGAGAGCACAGAGTGTGTGGCGCTATATACAGAGAACACAGAGCTTTTGGCACAAAATACAGAGAGCACAGAGCGTGTGGCACTATATACAGAGTGCACAGAGTGTGTGGTACTATATACAGAGAGCACAGAGTGTGTGGCACTATATACAGAGGGCACAGGGTATGTGGCACTATAGACAGAGAGCACAGAGTGTGTGGCACTATATACAAAGAGCACAGAGTGTGTGGCACTACATACAGAGAGCACAGAGTGTGTGGCACTATATACAGAGAACACAGAGCTTGTGGCAATATATACAGAGAGCACAGAGTGTGTGGCACTATATACAGAGAGCACAGAGTGTGTGGCATTATATACAGAGGGCACAATGTATGTGGCACTATATACAAAGGGCACAGAGCATGTGGCATTATATACAGAGGGCACATAGTGTGTGGCACTATATACAGAGGGCACAGAGTGTGTGGCACTATATACAGAGGTCATAGGGTGTGTGGCACTATATACAGAGAGCACAGAGTGTGTGGCACTATATACAGAGAGCACAGAGTGTGTGGCACTATATACAGAGAGCACAGAGTGTGTGGCACTATATACAGAGAGCACAGAGCGTGTGGCACTATATACAGAGTGCACAGAGTGTGTGGAATTATATACAGAGGGCACAGAGTGTGTGGCACTATATACAGAGACTGAGAGCACAGAGTGTGTGGCACTATATACAGAGAGAACCGAGCGTGTGGCATTATATACAGAGGGCACAGAGTGTGTGGCACTACATACAGAGAGCACAGAGCGTGTGGCATTATATATAGAGGGCACAGACCATGTGGCACTATATACAGAGAGCACAGAGTGTGTGCACTATATACAGAGGGCAAAGAGTGTGTGGCACTATATACAGAGAGCACGGAGTATGTGGCACTATATACAGAGAACACAGAGCTTTTGGCACAAAATACAGAGAGCACAGAGCGTGTGGCACTATATACAGAGGGCATAGAGTGTGTGGTACTATATACAGAGAGCACAGAGCGTGTGGCACTATATACAGAGAACACAGAGCTTTTGGCACAAAATACAGAGAGCACAGAGCGTGTGGCACTATATACAGAGTGCATAGAGTGTGTGGTACTATATACAGAGGGCACAGGGTATGTGGCACTATAGACAGAGAGCACAGAGTGTGTGGCACTATATACAAAGAGCACGGAGTGTGTGGCACTACATACAGAGAGCACAGAGTGTGTGGCACTATATTCAGAGAACACAGAGCGTGTGGCACTATATACAGAGAGCACAGAGTGTGTGGCACTATATACAGAGAGCACAGAGTGTGTGGCACTATATACAGAGGGCACAGAGTATGTGGCACTATATACAGAGGGCACAGAGTGTGTGGCACTATATACAGAGGGCACAGAGTGTGTGGCACTATATACAGAGAGCACAGAGTGTGTGGCACTATATACAGAGAGCACAGAGTGTGTGGCACTATATACAGAGAGCACAGAGTGTGTGGCACTATATTCAGAGAGCACAGAGCGTGTGGCACTATATACAGAGTGCACAGAGTGTGTGGCACTATATACAGAGAGCACAGAGTGTGTGGCACTATATACAGAGAGAGCACAGAGTGTGTGGCACTATATACAGAGAGCACAGAGCGTGTGGCATTATATACAGAGGGCACAGAGTGTGTGGCACTATATACAGAGAGCACAGAGTGTGTGGCATTATATACAGAGGGCACAGAGTGTGTGGCACTATATACAGAGAGCACAGAGTGTGTGGCACTATATACAGAGAGCACAGAGTGTGTGGCACTATATACAGAGAGCACAGAGTGTGTGGCACTATATACAGAGAGCACAGAGCGTGTGGCACTATATACAGAGGGCACAGAGTGTGTGGCACTATATACAGAGGGCACAGAGTGTGTGGCACTATATACAGAGGGCACAGAGTGTGTGGCACTATATACAGAAGAGCACAGAGTGTGTGGCACTATATACAGAGGGCACAGAGTGTGTGGCACTATATACAGAGAGCACAGAGTGTGTGGCACTATATACAGAGAGCACAGAGTGTGTGGCACTATATACAGAGGAGCACAGAGTGTGTGGCACTATATACAGAGAGCACAGAGCGTGTGGCACTATATACAGAGGGCACAGAGTGTGTGGCACTATATACAGAGGGCACAGAGTGTGTGGCACTATATACAGAGGGCACAGAGTATGTGGCACAATATACAGAGAACACAGAGTGTGTGGCACTATATACAGAGGGCACAGAGTGTGTGGCACTATATACAGAGAGCACAGAGTGTGTGGCACTATATACAGAGAGCACAGAGTGTGTGGCACTATGTACAGAGAGCACAGAGTGTGTGGCACTATATACAGAGGGCACAGAGTGTGTGGCACTATATACAGAGTGCACAGAATGTGTGGTACTAGATACAGAGGGCACAGAGTGTGTGGCACTATATACAGAATGCACAGAATGTGTGGTACAATATACAGAGGGCACAGAGTGTGTGGCACTATATACAGAGACTGAGAGCACAGAGGGTGTGGCACTATATACAGAGAGCACAGAGCATGCGGCACTATATACAGAGAGCACAGAGTGTGTGGCACTATATACAGAGAGCACAGAGTGTGTGGCACTATATACAGAGGGCACAGAGTGTGTGGCACTATATACAGAGAGCACAGAGTGTGTGGCACTATATACAGAGAACACAGAGCTTGTGGCAATATATACAGAGAGCACAGAGTGTGTGGCACTATGTACAGAGAGCACAGAGTGTGTGGCATTATATACAGAGGGCATAGAGTATGTGGCACTATATACAAAGGGCACAGAGCGCGTGGCACTATATACAGAGAGCACAGAGTGTGTGGCGCTATATACAGAGAACACAGAGCTTTTGGCACTAAATACAGAGAGCACAGAGCGTGTGGCACTATATACAGAGTGCACAGCGTGTGTGGTACTATATGCAGAGGGCACAGAGTGTGTGGCACTATATACAGAGAGCACAGAGTGTGTGGCACTATATACAGAGGGCACAGGGTATGTGGCACTATAGACAGAGCGCAACAGAGTGTGTGGCACTATATACAAAGAGCACAGAGTGTGTGGCACTACATACAGAGAGCACAGAGTGTGTGGCACTATATACAGAGAGCACAGAGTGTGTGGCACTATGTACAGAGAGCACAGAGTGTGTGGCACTATATACAGAGAGCACAGAGTGTGTGGCATTATATACAGAGGGCACAGTGTATGTGGCACTATATACAAAGGGCACAGAGCATGTGACATTATATACAGAGGTCATAGGGTGTGTGGCACTATATACAGAGAGCACAGAGTGTGTGGCACTATATACAGAGAGCACAGAGTGTATGGCACTATATACAGAGAGCACAGAGCGTGTGGCACTATATACAGAGTGCACAGAGTGTGTGGAACTATATACAGAGGGCACAGAGTGTGTGGCACTATATACAGAGACTAAGAGCACAGAGTGTGTGGCACTATATGCAGAGAGCACAGAGCGTGTGGCATTATATACAGAGGGCACAGAGTGTGTGGCACTACATACAGAGAGCACAGAGCGTGTGGCATTATATACAGAGGGCACAGACCATGTGGCACTATATACAGAGATCACAGAGTGTGTGCACTATATACAGAGGGCAAAGAGTGTGTGGCACTATATACAGAGAGCACAGAGTATGTGGCACTATATACAGAGGGCACAGAGTGTGTGGCACTATATACAGATGGCACAGAGTGTGTGGCACTATATACAGAGAGCATAGAGTGTGTGGCACTATATACAGAGAGCACAGAGCGTGTGGCACTATATACAGAGAGCACAGAGTGTGTGGCACTATATACAGAGAATACAGAGAGTGTGGCACTATATACAGAGAGCACAGAGCATGCGGCACTATACAGAGAGCACAGAGTGTGTGGCACTAGATAAAGAAAGCACAGAGTGTGTGGCACTATATACAGAGAGCACAGAGTGTGTCGCACTATATACAGAGGGCACAGGGTGTGTGGCACTACATACAGAGTGCACAGAGTGTGTGGCACTATATACAGAGAGCACAGAGTGTGTGGCACTATATACAGAGGGCACAGATTGTGTGGCACTATATACCAAGTGCACAGAGTATGTTGCACTATATAAGGAGAGCACAGAGTGTGTGGCACTATATACAGAGGGCACAGAGTATGTGGCACAATATACAGAGAACACAGAGTGTGTGGCAATATATACAGAGGGCACAGAGTGTTTGGCACTATATTCAGAGAGCACAGAGTGTGTGGCACTATATACAGAGAGCACAGAGTGTGTGGCACTATATACAGAGAGCACAGAGTGTGTGGCACTATATACAGAGGGCACAGAGTGTGTGGCACTATATACAGAGAGCACAGAGTGTGTGGCACTATATACAGAGAGCACAGAGCGTGTGGCACTATATACAGAGTGCACAGAATGTGTGGTACTAGATACAGAGGGCACAGAGTGTGTGGCACTATATACAGAGGCTTAGAGCACAGAGGGTGTGGCACTATATACAAAGGGCACAGAGCGTGTGGCATTATATACAGAGGGCACAGAGTATGTGGCACTATATACAGAGAGAACAGAGCGTGCGGCACTATATACAGAGAGCACAGAGTGTGTGGCACTAGATAAAGAGAGCACAGGGTGTGTGGCACTAGATACAGAGAGCACAGAGTGTGTGGCACTATATTCAGAGAGCACAGAGTGTGTGGCACTATATACAGAGGGCACAGAGTGTGTGGCACTATATACAGAGGACACAGAGTGTGTGGCACTAGATACAGAGAGCACAGAGTGTGTGGCACTATATACAGAGAGCACAGAGCGTGTGGCACTATATACAGAGTGCACAGAATGTGTGGTACTATATACAGAGAGCACAGAGTGTGTGGCACTATATACAGAGAGTGAGAGCACAGAGGGTGTGGCACTATATACAGAGAGCACAGAGCGTGTGGCATTATATACAGAGGGCACAGATTGTGTGGCACTATATACATAGGGCACAGAGCGTGTGGCATTATATACAGAGGGCACAGAGTATGTGGCACTATATACAGAGAGCACAGAGTGTGTGGCACTATATACAGAGGGCACAAAGTGTGTGGCACTATATACAGAGAGCACAGAGTGTGTGGCACTATATACAGAGAGCACGGAGTATGTGGCACTATATACAGAGGGCACAGAGTGTGTTGCACTATATACAGATGGCACAGAGTGTGTGGCACTATATACAGAGAGCATAGAGTGTGTGGCACTATATACAGAGAGCACAGAGCGTGTGGCACTATATACAGAGTGCACAGAATGTGTGGTACTATATACAGAGGGCACAGAGTGTGTGGCACTATAAACAGAGACTGAGAGCACAGAGTTTGTGGCACTATATACAGAGAGCACAGAGCGTGTGGCATTATATACAGAGGGCACAGAGTATGTGGCACTATATCCAGAGAGCACAGAGTGTGTGGCACTATATACAGAGGGCACAGGGTGTGTGGCACTAAATACAGAGAGCACAGAGTGTGTGGCACTATATACAGAAAACACAGAGCTTGTGGCACTATATACAGAGAGCATAGAGTGTGTGGCACTATATACAGAGAGGATAGAGCGTGTGGCATTATATACAGAGGGCATAGAGTATGTGGCACTATATACAAAGGGCACAGAGCGCGTGGCACTATATACAGAGAGCACAGAGTGTGTGGCACTATAAACAGAGGGCACAGGGTGTGTGGCACTATATACAGAGAGCACAGAGTGTGTGGCACTATATACAGAGAGCACAGAGTTTGTGGCACTATATGCAGAGAGCACAGAGTGTGTGGCACTATATACAGAGAGTACAGAGTGTGTAGCACTATATACAGAGAGCACAGAGTGTGTGGCGCTATATACAGAGAACACAGAGCTTTTGGCACTAAATACAGAGAGGACAGAGCGTGTGGCACTATATACAGAGTGCACAGCGTGTGTGGTACTATATGCAGAGGGCACAGAGTGTGTGGCACTATATACAGAGAGCACAGGGTATGTGGCACTATAGACAGAGCGCACAGAGTGTGTGGCACTATATACAAAGAGCACAGAGTGTGTGGCACTACATACAGAGAGCACAGAGTGTGTGGCACTATATACAGAGAACACAGAGCTTGTGGCAATATATACAGAGAGCACAGAGTGTGTGGCACTATATACAGAGGGCACAATGTATGTGGCACTATATACAGAGGAGTATGTGGCACATGACAGGCAGTGTGGCATTATATACAGAGGGCACAGAGTGTGTGGCACTATATACAGAGGGCACAGAGTGTGTGGCACTATATACAGAGGTTATAGGGTGTGTGGCACTATATACAGAGAGCACAGAGTGTGTGGCACTATATACAGAGAGCACAGAGTGTGTGGCACTATATACAGAGAGCACAGAATGTGTGGCACTATATACAGAGAGCATAGAGCGTGTGGCACTATATACAGAGTGCACAGAGTGTGTGGAACTATATACAGAGTGCACAGAGTGTGTGGCACTATATACAGAGACTGAGAGCACAGAGTGTGTGGCACTATATACAGAGAGCACAGAGCGTGTGGCATTATATACAGAGGGCACAGAGTGTGTGGCACTACATACAGAGAGCACAGAGCGTGTGGCATTATATACAGAGGGCACAGAGTGTGTGGCACTATATACAGAGAACACAGAGTGTGTGGAACTATATACAGAGAGCATAGAGTGTGTGGCACTATATACAGAGAGGATAGAGCGTGTGGCATTATATACAGAGGGCATAGAGTATGTGGCACTATATACAAAGGGCACAGAGCGCGTGGCACTATATACAGAGAGCACAGAGTGTGTGGCACTATATACAGAGGGCACAGGGTGTGTGGCACTATATACAGAGAGCACAGAGTGTGTGGCACTATATACAGAGAGCACAGAGTTTGTGGCACTATATGCAGAGAGCACAGAGTGTGTGGCACTATATACAGAGAGCACAGAGCGTGTGGCATTATATACAGAGGGCACAGAGTGTGTGGCACTACATACAGAGAGCACAGAGCGTGTGGCATTATATACAGAGGGCACAGACCATGTGGCACTATATACAGAGAGCACAGAGTGTGTGCACTATATACAGAGGGCAAAGAGTGTGTGGCACTATATACAGAGAGCACAGAGTATGTGGCACTATATACAGAGGGCACAGAGTGTGTGGCACTATATACAGATGGCACAGAGTGTGTGGCACCATATACAGAGAGCATAGAGTGTGTGGCACTATATACAGAGAGCACAGAGCGTGTGGCACTATATACAGAGAGCACAGAGCGTGTGGCACCATATACAGAGAGCACAGAGTGTGTGGCACCATATACAGAGAGCACAGAGTGTGTGGCACTATATACAGAGAATACAGAGAGTGTGGCACTATATACAGAGAGCACAGAGCGTGCGGCACTATATACAGAGAGCACAGAGTGTGTGGCACTAGATAAAGAGAGCACAGGGTGTGTGGCACTAGATACAGAAAGCACAGAGTGTGTGGCACTATATACAGAGAGCACAGAGTGTGTCGCACTATATACAGAGGGCACAGGGTGTGTGGCACTACATACAGAGTGCACAGAGTGTGTGGCACTATATACAGAGAGCACAGAGTGTGTGGCACTATATACAGAGGGCACAGATTGTGTGGCACTATATACCAAGTGCACAGAGTATGTTGCACTATATACAGAAAGCACAGAGTGTGTGGCATTATATACAGAGGGCACAGACCATGTGGCACTATATACAGAGAGCACAGAGTGTGTGCACTATATTCAGAGGGCAAAGAGTGTGTGGCACTATATACAGAGAGCACAGAGTGTGTGGCACTATGTACAGATTGCAAAGAGTGTGTGGCACTATATACAGAGAGCACAGAGTGTGTGGCACTATGTACAGAGAGCACAGAGTGTGTGGCACTATATACAGAGAGCACAGAGTGTGTGGCACTATATACAGAGGGCACAGAGTGTCTGGCACTACATACAGAGAGCACAGACCATGTGGCACTATATACAGAGAGCACAGAGTGTGTGCACTATATTCAGAGGTCAAAGAGTGTGTGGCACTATATACAGAGAGCACAGAATGTGTGGCACTATATACAGAGAGCACAGAGTGTGTGGCACTATATACAGAGGGCACAGAGTGTGTGGCATTATATACAGAGGGCACAGACCATGTGGCACTATATACAGAGAGCACAGAGTGTGTGGCACTATATACAGAGGGCACAGAGTGTGTGGCACTATATACAGAGAGCACAGAGTGTGTGGCACTATATTCAGAGGGCAAAGAGTGTGTGGCACTATATACAGAGAGCACAGAGTGTGTGGCACTATGTACAGAGAGCACAGAGTGTGTGGCACTATATACAGAGGGCACAGAGTGTGTGGCACTATATACAGAGAGCACAGAGTGTGTGGCACTATATACAGAGAGCACAGACCATGCGGCACTATATACAGAGGGCACAGAGTGTGTGCACTATATTCAGAGGTCAAAGAGTGTGTGGCACTATATACAGAGAGCACAGAGTTTTTTCTGAAATGACAGCAAAGCAGTGATTACATTTAAAAAAAAAAAAAAAAGACAAAAAAAAAGAAAGACAGAGTCACAATCGCAGGATAACTTTTTCATCTTTATTGAAACTTGGCAATTTCTTGAACAGTTAGCAGGACTGCAGGATGGTGGCGTCCTCCTCTGCAGCACTCAACATTTTTTGACAGGTGTTGGCCCTTTCCACCCGGAGCCATTAACTAAGGATCTCCGCCACCATCTTTACATTATACAATAAAACCAAAAACATAACCCGCCAAATCAATGCAAGAATCATGCTTTACGTGTTACAATCAAATATCCGCCTCATTTCCCTCAGCCACCACTAGGAGGAGCTCAGTGCATAGATATTTTACAACTTCCAACAAGTTCAATGATAACACTATAAATTGCTATGCACTGCGCTGCCTCTATTGGTAGCCAGTTCATTATCACAAATCTGCCTAGGGTTCATTATAAGCTTCACTATGCGGTCCAGGGCACATACCATCCAGTGTCTGAGGAGGTTCCAGCAGACGCTGTACTGTTCTTATTGTCCAAAACAACAGGGAGCACGGAACATAGTGTTGCATACAAGCCAAGATTGAAACATGCTATCATCCAATTCATAAAGCTGACCCCAGACAGATCTCCTGTCAGGATAACATGAGAAAGACAATAACATGTTTATTAAAAATAGATTATAGATATGAGATAGATAGATACATAGATAGATAGATAGATACATAGATAGATAGATAGTAACATACCAACAAAAGAGAGATCAGAGGAATGATTCCAGTAGAAGATGAAGGGCAGAAGATGAAGTTTATCATTGTGCAGGTTATACCATTGGGGCGTTCTCTACGTCAATGCACGTAGGGTGAAGTTGAAGAACGCTGAGATGATACAATGTTGTTTTCTCGGTCAGATCTTACACCGGTTGGTCTTTGTGCTGGCGGAGCTTCTGCTGCTGGAAGTTCTTCTTCTGGTGGTAGATCATCATGTGGTGAAGGATCCTCTAGTGAGTATGGTGGTGGCAGTTCACAGTATTCCGGAAGATGGAGTAAATCTCGAAATGTTATGTATGCCACTGAGAGGCTGGTTGGACCACCATTATGCTGGTCAGGTTGTGGTAAACAGGGCCGGACTGGGACAAAAAATAGGCCTGGGCATTTTTGACTGAGCAGCCCAAAACCATGACCCCAATAGGCCCAACCGCCTTGCAGTCTAGGGGCGGAGCCAAAACCAGAAGCACAATTAAGGGGCAGGGCCAGTCACCAGTAAGATAGGAAGGCTTCAGCTAACACACAAGCTTTGCAACAACCAACATACAGACCTTGCAACAATATAGGAAGCTACAGAAAAGTCTTTTAATATCCTCAGTGGATCTCAACCTCCCCATCCTCCACACCCTGTACAGGTCAGTGCCCCTGAAATAGCACTCACAGGACAGTACTATGCGATGCCGATCTGATTCGGAGATCGCATAGTATAAAGAAGTGACTACCAAAAGGAAAGAAAAATCCAGCACTTTCAATGTTCTTTTCAAGCCATAACTTCTTTATTCCGGTGGGTACAAATATTACAGCTGTTCACATCACAAGCGGTAAAAACACGCGGTCTTGTGTCAGTCGACGCGTTTCAAACTTTACAGTTCTTATTCATGACTTCACAAGGGTCTCCTCAACAATGAATGGATTTATATCCCTTTGGAATACCTGAATTACATCACAAATCCCTCTTATACTAACATATTAGGGGCTGCCAGGCACTTCATAAATGAACATAACAGAAATACTAGTTTTTTCAAAGCGTATGGAATAGAAAAAATTCTCCCCCTGCCCAGAGGTGGTGATTTAAAACATAAGTTACTGCTGAGGGAGGCTTTCTGGATGTTTAAATTGAACATACGTTTTCCCAAAGGTTTGAATTACAGAAAAGAAATGCTTCACCTTTCTAATCAGCACCCTGAATATGCAACTGAATGGCTCTGTTCACACTAAGGAACAGGGTAGGTTGTGGTTTCAGCTTGACCTCTGTCCTAACACAGCACTGGTTGACCACAATTCACATTGGTATATGTGAGCCAGTGCTGTTTTTGTATTTATCTGAGATTTAAGCACCAATCTGTTTTTGCTTCTTCATGGACTATATGTCCACTGTTGGGGCAGCTTAGTGGTGCGTTTAGTTTTTGTGTGTATCTGCTTTTATATTTTCTGTCGTTTTTGTTGGTTTTGATGATTAAAGATATGATGGACTATTACAACAGAAATTATTCAGGCAACCATGGGTGTCTCCTTTTGCATTGCTATTTAATTCCAACACCTGCCTTAAGGCCCCTTTCACACTTGCGTTGTGTGGATCCGGCGTGCACTTCCGTCCCACCGGATCCGTCACAACGCATGACAACTGAAAGCATTTGTAGACGGATCCGGATTGCGGATCCGTCTGCAAATGCATTGCAAGTGCAGATCCGTCTCTCCGTTTGCCATGCGGATAGACGGATCCGTCTTGAATTTTTTTCACCGTTTTAAAGGTCTGCGCATGCGCACACCTGAAGGACGGATCCGTCCTTCAGTCTTTTTTTAATGCCGGATCAGGCCCCAATGTAAGTCAATGGGACTTAAGGCCTGATCAGGCGTTCAGTCATGTGTTCAGGCTTTTCAGGACGGAGATAAAACCGCAGCATGCTGCAGTTTTATCTCCGTCCTGAAAAGTCAAAAAGACTGAACTGAAGACATCCTGATGCATCCTGGACGGATTTCTCTCCATTCAGGATGCATTAGGATAATCCTGATCAGTATCTTTCCGTCCTAGAGCCCCGAGGACGGAACTCTAGGACGGAAAGTAAAAACGCTAGTGTGAAAGAGGCCTTACTCTCCACCCTGTGGGAGGGAGGTTGTTATTCCAAAGGGATATAAATCCATTCATTGTTGAGGAGACCCTTGTGAAGTCATGAATAAGAACTGTAAAGTTTGAAACGCGTCGACTGACACAAGACCGCGTGTTTTTACCGCTTGTGATGTGAACAGCTGTAATATTGAAAAGAACATTGAAAGTGCTGGATTTTTCTTTCCTTTTGGTATATGCTACATGCAAGGTCTCACCTTACAATCCGTGCACAGGAGGAGCCTGACGGCTGAGTATTTGCAAAGCAGGTTAGCTGGATTCCCTTTCTTTTTCATATAAAGAAGCGACTGTCACCAGGGCCGGTTCAAGGTGAAATGAGGCCCTGGGGCGCAAAAACAATAAGCCCCCCCCCCCATGACACTTGATGACTTTTGCAGAAGAAACTGTATATTGTGAGGCATGGTGTATGCTATATGTGTATAACATACAGTAAATATATTTCCTATGAAAACTTACGATTACTTGGCTTGACCCTTGATTATCTCTGACAACACTTCCACACTTTGTCAGGGGCTCGGCGGAGCTGATGTGTTTTATCCTAATGAGAAATATTTCATAATAAGGATTTGGAGAACGGGCAGAGGGATAGCAGAGCAGGAAGAGGCTGGTGCTGATACTAGGGGGTTCATACCATGGGGCAGTAATAAAGACCACCATAATGTCCCCCCAGTAGTTATAATTCTCCTTATAATAAACAGTGCAAAAAATATCCCCTTGTAATGCCCCCACTTGAGCTAATGTCCCCATAGTGCCCCCATAATGTGCCAGTAAGCAGTGCCCCCATTGATGTCCCCCAATAATGTGCCAGTAGCCAGAGCCCCCTATTATGTGCCAGTAGCCTGAGTCCCCCCATCATCAACATTTGCCAGTAGCATAGGCCCCCTCTATATGTGCCAGACTGCCAGTAGCCAATAAGCCCCCCTATAATGTGCGAGTAGCCATAGTCCCCCCCATATTGTTCCAGTAGCTATAGGCCCCCCTATAATGTGCCAGTATGATAGCCCCCCCTATAATGTGCCAGTAGCCAATAGGCCCCCCTATAATGTGCCAGTATGATAGGCCCCCCCTATAATGTGCCAGTATGAAAGCCCCCCCCTATAATGTGCCAGAGTCCAGGCTCCCCTATAACGTGCCAGAGTCCAGGCTCCCCTATAATGTGCCAGAGTCCAGGCCCCCTATAATGTGCCAGAGTCCAGGCTCCTCCCCCCCTATAATGTGCCAGAGTCCAGTCGCCTCCTATAATGTGCCAGAGTCCAGGCCCCCCATAATGTGCCAGAGTCCAGGCCCCCTATAATGTGCCAGAGTCCAGGCCCCCCCATAATGTGCCAGAGTCCAGGCCAGGGCCCCCTATAATGTGCTCCAGAGTCCAGGCCCCCCTATAATGTGCCTGCCAGAGTCCAGACTCCAGGCCTCCCCCTATAATGTGCCAAAGTTCAGACTCCAGGACCCCCTGTAGCCATTAAGTTGAGAGTTGAGACTGAGAGAAGAGAAGAAAAATAAATAAATACTTACCTCCTGCACCTGTCCTAATGGCGCGCCTTCACTCCCGTCTCCCATCCTGACAGTGCCACTCGGCAGTGACTCTGGCGTGGCGGCGCGATGACGTCTTCGTCCTGCCTGCGTCGGTCCGGCGGCCTCTCTGATAGGCTGCCGGCAGCACACCTCCACGGCCGTCTGTCTCCCTCCGCAAGCTGGAGCCAGGGAGCGCGATGATTCATTCCGGCCAACAGGTGACACAGAGTCAGACAGTAGCAACACAGAGAGGCCCCAGCCCAGTCCGCCCCTGATTATCAGCTAACGTTCGGCCCAGCCCACCGGGCAACTGCCCAGTCTGCCCTATGGCCAGTCCGGCCCTGGTGGTAAATAATCCCTATGAAAGGCCTCATTGTAGATACAATATACATCATACTGCTGGCCAGCTTTATTGAGGTCCTCATATGTTGGAGGTGGTGGACCATCTCCTTCGTCTAATGACATTCTCCTGGAGAGCCCACTATAAATATGTGAATCCTTCCTCCTCTGAGAGCGGAGATCTTCCTGCCTTGGGCTGAGGTCACATTACACCTTATGTTACACCCTTTACATGTCTGTTGTATCACAATGTAAAGAATGTCACTCAACAATTTTGAAAGAGGGAGGAGCCAATTAGAATTTACACAATTTTGAACTGTGTATAGTAATGGTGACACAATCTAGACATCTGTCGGTACACATGATATGGATTATACCAAAATTCTTATTAAAGAGGTGGTACAGGATTAGAAAAAACATGGCTGATACTGCTCTGTGTCAGGAATTGCAGCTCAGGAACATTATTAAAAAGGATGAAGAGCTGCAATACCACACACAACTTGTGGGCAGGTGTGGTGCTGTTTTTGGAAGAAGGCAGCTGTGTTTTTCTGATCTTGGACAACCTGATGGAACCTGTTGATCTTCTGGCCAGAATTTAGGTGTTCAGGCTGCAACCATCGGCTTGGCCAGATGTGTTACACCATTGGCGAAGATGCCCTGGAGGCCTGGCATGGGAGTGAACGCCACTTGTTCCTCTTTTGTAAAGACTGTAGAGGGGTGATGGACTTCATGGACCTACAACTGAGGAGGATCTCATCCTTTGTCTCAAATGTCCAGCAGGAAGCCAAAATATGTATCCACGCAGAATCACTTGATGGCTCCCACACACCTCTCTAAGACAGGGTCCCCAGGCCAAGGATGGTCCTGCAGCACTCGGATGACCCATCTCTCCATCTTTGTCTTGTGGCCCTTTGTCTTCCAAAGAGGCAGGACCCCAACCACGGCCTATCACTGTGGAGAACCGAGGCATCGATCCTCCTTTTCCGAATGATGGAGTGGGAGCCATGGAGGCAACCACCACACCGGTTTTGTCACCACGCCACAGCTAAATGCACCACCACCTGATAAGGAACGTGTTGGCAGGAGGCAGCATTTTACTAACATGGTGGAACAGTACGTGTGCACACCCCTTCACGTACTGACTGATGGTTCGGCCTCATTCAACTTCTGGGTCTACAAATTGTCCACGTGGCCAGAGCTAGCCTTTTATGCCTTGGAGGTGCTGGCCTGCCCAGCGGCCAGCGTTTTGTCTGAACGTGTATTCAGCACGGCAGGGGGCGTCATTACAGACAAACGCAGCGGCCTGTCCACAGCCAATGTGGACAAGCTGAAGTTCATAAAAATGAACCAGGCATGGATCCCACAGGACCTGTCCACCCCTTGTGCAGATTAGACATTTATAACTACCTCCCCTTAACCATATATTCTTGGACTCCAGGGCACTTCTTCATTCAATCCTGTTTTTTTAATTTTACCATTATATTGCGGGGCAACACAAAGTTGTATGAACTTCTCTACCGTCTGGGTGCCAGGGGCCTAAATATCATAAAGTGGCCTGTTCCAATGGTGGGTGACATGAAGCCTGTGCCGGGGCCTAAATATCTGAAAGTGGCCTGTTCTATTGGTGGCAATATTAAAAAGAAAAGTCCGCAACACTATCCAGGTAGTATCAAAAATCCAACAGGTTTATTCCAGCAGCATACAAGAGCGACGTTTCGACTATAGTAGTCTTTATCGAGCAATGCGACCTCTCTCCTCTGTCTTGGTGCCGGGGCCTATATATCTGAAAGTGGCCTTTTCCATTGGTGGGGGACATGAAGCCTGATTCTCTGCTATGGGACCTCTCTCCTCTGTCTGGGTGCCGGGGCCTAAACAAGTAAAATTGGCCTTCTCCATTGGTGGGTGACATGAAGCCTGATTCTCTGCTATGGGACCTCTCTCCAATTGATATTGGTTAATTTGTATTTATTTCATTTTATTTTAATTCATTTCCCTATCCACATTTGTTTGCAGGAGATTTATCTACATTTTGCTGCCTTTTGCAGCCTTCTAGCCTTTTCCTGGGCTATTTTACAGCCTTTTTAGTACCCAAAAGTTCGGGTCCCCATTGACTTCAATCGGGTTCGGCTGAACTTCTCAAACCCGAACATCCAGGTGTTCGCTCAACTCTACTGCCCAGTAGTCCAGCGTATCTTCAATGTGGAGAGGCAGGGTGCTGTCCAAGTACCAGGTCTAGCTGCTGCTGGCGAGTAGTTTCTTCAGTAGGCGGGTAAGGAAAGCTGCTCATCAGCGACTCTAGACTCAAGCTGCTGCTGATAAGGCTAGTACTGCTCCCACCCCCCAACCTGCCACAGGAGCCATGGCAGAGGAATGTGAGCGCAGAGGCCCCCCTCCCCCCCCGGTCAGACCTGCGAGAGGATGAACGATGACGCATATAGGCAGCAGCCAACTGACTACATAGGATTAGAGTTGAGCGAACACCTAGAAGTTCAGGTTTTCTGTGTTTGGCCGAACTTGACCCGAACTTCACCCCGAACCCGAACCCCATTGAAGTCAATGGGGACCCGAACTTTGGGGCCCCAAAATGGCTCTAAAAAAGTCCAGGAAAGGGCTAGAGGGCTGCAAAAGGCAGCAAAATGTGGGTAAGTGCCCTGCAAACAAATGTGGATAGGGAAATGACGTAAAATAAAATAAATTACAAATTTTATTCCTGAACTAAGAGCAGGAGGTCCATATGGACTAGGAGGTTGAGGAGGCGGTGAACGTGATGTTGTAGGTGGAGGCGGCGGTGGAGGAGGTGGAGGCAGCCAACATGGTTTTGTTTAGTTTTTTTAATTTAATTTGGGTACACCACAAAACATTGTGGAATATATAAAATAACACAAAGAGAAAGTGCGCTGGAGTATAACAATGGCTGTGTGAAGTCGGTATACTTGTCTATTCTGCACAAGGTACAGACAAGTCTTGTGGGATCTGGTTCATTTTAATGAACGTGAGCTTGTCCACGTTGGCTGTGGACAGACGGCTGCGCTTGTCTGTGATAACACCCCCTTCCGTGCTAAACACACGTTTAGACAATACACTGTCTGCAGGGCAGGCCAGCACCCTCAAGGCATGAAGGGCAAGCTCTGGCCATGTGGACAATTTGGAGACCCAGAAGTTGAATGGGGCAGACCAACAGTCAGTAAGTGTAGGCGTGTGCGCACATACTGCTCCACCATGTTTCTGAAATGCGCTGCCTCCTGCTAAGACGTTGCATATCAGTTGGTTGTGCTGGTTGTTGTGGCGTGGTGACAAAGCTTTTCCACATTTTGTCCATGCTAACCCTGCCTTCTGAGGTGCTGGCAGTGCCACGGCTGCGTTGGCTGCCTCTTCCTCCTCTTCTGCCTTCGCCTTGTGCTTCCACTGAGCCCCCGGTGTCAGTTGGGAATGCCATCAGCAGCGCGTCTACCAGCGATGGCTTCTTCCGATCACGCTTCTGTGAGGGAATTAAGGACAGCACGTTGTCCTTGTAACGGGGATCAAGCAGGGTGGCCACCCAGTAATCACCACAAGTTAGAATGTGGGCAACTCGGCGGTCGTTGTACAGGCACTGCAGCATGTAGTCGCTCCTGTGTGCCAGGCTGCCCAGCGGCAAGAACAAGCTGTCCTCTGTGAGAGGTGTATTGTCTGTGTCCTCTGTATCCTCCGAGCCACACAAAAGTGACACCCATGAGCTGCTTTGGGTACCACCCTGCTGTGAACACTGTTCCTCCTCCTCCTTATCCTCCAGAACTGTGCCCTGGCTGGACAATTGTGTACCTGGCCTATGTTGGTGCAGGAACCCACCCTCCGAGTCACCTGTGAATGACTGGCCTGATAACCATTGAAATGATCCCTCTTCCTCCTCCTCTTCCTGCTGTGACACATCTTCCTCCATCATTACCCAAAGCATTTTTTCAAGGAGACATAGAAGTGGGATAGTAACGCTGAGAACGGCATCATCGGCACTGGCCATGTTGGTGGGGTACTCAAAGCAGCATGCAAACACAGAAATGCAACAGCACTCTGCAACCACCACTCTGCCCTGCCTCTATGCTAGAGTTTAAGAGGCGTCAGTGTACATTTTGATCAAAAAGTAATAAGCCACTCGCCGTGCCAAGGCCGCCTCTATGAGTGGTCCTCCTAATGCTAAATCCTACCTGTTATGGGCCATGACAGCCACATAAAATCTAGGGAGTGCAGGCCCAGCATGCATGCTGGATCCACCCTGCTTATTAAGCCATTTTTGGGGCCATAACAGCCCCCATTTAGTCCATTTTTGGGGCCATAACAGCCTCTATTTAATCCCGGGATGCAGATACCAACATGCATGCTGAGCCCACTATGTACTCCTCCTGGAGCCAAATGGCTACCAGTAGGTACTATGGTTGCAAATTCAGTTTTATACTTACTCTGATTAAAACCAACTTCTCGGGCAGACAAACTAGCCAGGTGTGCACGACTGAATGGAGGCCGCCACACCTCCAGCATATACTACACAGGAAAAAAAAGGGGGGTCAGTCAGCACGTCCCTGTATGTAGGTGCACGCAGCAATGGCAAAATATACATACAAGCACAGAAATGCAACAGCACTCTGCAACCAGCACTCTGCCCTGCCTCTATGCTAGAGTTTCAGAGGCGTCAGTGTACATTTTGATCAAAAAGTAATAAGCCACTCGCCGCGCCAAGGCCGCCTCTATGAGTGGTCCACTCCTAACGCTAAATCCCACCTGTTATGGGCCATGACAGCTACATAAAATCCAGGGTTGTGCAGGCCCAGCATGCATGCTGGATCCACCCTGCTTATTAAGCCATTTTTGGGGCCATAGCCTCCATTTAGTCCATTTTTGGGGCCATAACAGCCTCCATTTAATCAAAGTAGTGCAACAAGGCACACAGGTCTTGCATGGAGGCCCACTAAGTGACGGTGATGTGTTGCTGTTCTGCAGAGAGACTGACCCGTGCGTGCTGCAGCTGAAACTCTACTTTCGCCTGCTGCTGCTGCTCAAACAGTCTCTCCAGCATGTGTAAGGTGAAGTTCCACCTTGTGGGCATGTCGCATATGAGGCGGTGAGCGGGAAGGCCAAAGTTATGCTGCAGCGCAAACAGGCGAGAAGCAGCAGGGTAAGAATGCCGAAAGCGCACACAGACAGCCCGCACTTTCTGCAGCAGCTCTGACATATCAGTGTAGTTTTTCAGGAATCTATGCACCACCAAATTCAGCCCCTGTGCCAGGCAAGGGATGTGTGTCAAACCGGCTAGGCCCAGAGCTGCGATGAGATTTCGCCCATTATCACACACCACCAGGCCGGGCTTGAGGCTCAGTGGCAACAACCACTCATCAGTCTGTTGTTCCAGGACAGTCCACAGTTCCTGCACGGTGTGGGGTTTGTCCCCCAAACAGATGCATTTAAAAACTGCCTTCTATCGTTTCCCCCTGGCTGTGCTGAAGTTGGTGGTGAAGGTGTTATGCTGAGAGGATGAGGAGGTGGTAGAGGAGGAAGAGGAGTAGGAGGAGGAGGCAACAGGAGGCAAAGAGAAATGCCCTGCAATCCGGCCCTGCCCATGCTTACTGGTCCACGTATCGGTAGTTATGTGGACCTTGTCACAGATGGCGTTGCGCAGTGCACACCTTATTTTGTCCGTCACTTGCATGTGAAGGTAAAGGATGTCTCGACTGGAAAAGTAGTGGGGGCTTGGAACGACGTACTATGGGACAGCCAACGCCATAAGGTTTTTAAAACTCTCCATCTCCACCAGACGGAATGACAGCATTTCAAAGGCCAGCAATTTTGAAATGCTGGCATTTAGGGCTAGGGATCGCGGGTGGGTAGGGGGGTACTTCCTCTTTTGATCCAGTGTTTTGGAGATGGACAGGTGAACGCTTCCATGGTACACTGTGGTGGTGAAGGTGACAGACGTGGTGGCGTTGGTGTCACATCCTTAGTTTGCAGGGTGACCATTGCCACTGTCACTCCAGAGGTGGAGGAAGAGGCCGAGATTGCAGCAGAAGAGGGAGCGGGAGGAGCCAGAGACTTTTCTTGGTTTTAGAGTGTTTACTCCACTGCAGCTCGTGTCTTGCACTTAGATGCCTGGTCATGGAGGTTGTGCTCAGGTTTAGAATGTTTATGCCTCACTTTAGGCTCTGATTACACAGCGTGCAAACCACTCTTGTCTTGTCGTCTGCACATTGTGTGAAGAACTGCCACGGCGGGGAACTCCTTGGAGCTGTCTTTGGTGTGCTCGGTCCCTGGGTGCGGTGAGCAGGCATAGTCTCTAGGGGACGGGCGCTCTGCTTCTGCACCCTGCCCCCTCTTTTTTGTGCTGGTGTCTCTTTGCGACCACCGCCTCTTCCTCCGAACTGCACAGGTCACTAGCATGACCTTCATCCCATGTAGGGTCTAGGACCTCATCGTCCTCCACATCATCTTCCACCAAGTCTTCTGCACCCCTGCCCTCCTTGTCGGTTTGCATACTGCAGAAAGCCTCAGCAGTTGGCACCTGTGTTTAGTCATCATCAGAGATGTGCTGCGGTGGTCTTCCCATGTCCTCATCCTCAAACGTAAGTGGTTGGGCATCTCTTCCACTTCTGGGGCAGGGCTAGGTGGATGGGCCGGGGAAACTCTGCCAGGAGAGTCATCAAAAAGCATGAGAGTCTGCTGAATGACTTGGGACTCAGACTGCTTGGCTGATTTGCAAGGGGGTGACGTGCTAGATAGCTGCCCATGGCCTGAGCTTTCAGCAGTGGACCAAGTGGGAAACAATGTGAAGGTACTGGAGGCACTATCAGCCACCCAATCTACTAGCGCCTGTACATGCTCTGGCCTCACCATTTGTAGAGTGGCATTCGGGCCTACTAAATAACGTGGAAGGCCCTGTCATATACGCGAACCTGAGGAAGGTGTTTCATTTGGGCGTGTAGCTGGCACAGATCCACCACATCCTCTCCCTGCAACAGGAGCCCCACCAACACCAGCAGTACCACGACCAGGGCCACGTCCCTTATTTGATGCTCTCCTCATTCTTTTCGGTAACCCAACAAAGTAACAGACAGATTTAATAAAACTTGTTCCTTGTCAGGTATGCCGTGCATTTGTCATAAACAGAAAAGATTGGTTTTGGTCACACCTCTATGTGACAGATGAATTTATTACACTGTGTGGCCTGCCCAATAGGCCCTGGCAGCGTGTTAAAGATAAAAGATTGGTTAAGGTCGCAAGTTACTTTGAAAGATATGAGGGGCACAGATCCCCCAACAATCGGTAGTATGCCACCTAATTTACTGAATACATTTTCAGGTAAACAGTGCAGCAGGAACACCAACGCAGGGTACTTTATGGGCCAAAATTATGGTTTTTTTTTCAACCACTATGTCTTACTGTAATTTACTGATTTTATTTGATTTGCAGTACAAGGCAATAAGGTACTTTATAGTAAAAAAAAGAGGATTTTTTCAACCCCAGTGAAACAGATGAATTAACAGATTATTTTTCACTATCAGATTGCCTGTGCAGGCAGAGGACGGAATTAATTTCAACAAAATATGTTTTCTTCAACCCCAGTGAAACAGATGGATTTACTGATTATTTTTCAGTATCAGATTTGCAGAGCAGGCAGAAAAGGCACTTGATGGTAAAAAAATATATAATTTTTTTCACCCACAGTGAAACAGATGGATTTACTGATTATATTTTTCACTATCACAAATGTAGTGCACAGAGCAAATGTACTTTTTAGCACAAAAAAAAATATGCCCAGAATCTGATGGATTTATAGAATTAATGACAAGGATATATGCAGCACTGGGGTACTTTACAGAACAAAATTGTCACCCCCTAGGTCCCTAAAATCACAAACGGAGTAACAGTATTATTTTTCCCTTCCCCTGGCAGATATGCAGTGCAGGTGCACTAAAAAATGGGTACATATTGCCAAATGAAGTAAAAAGACTGGATTCATGAAATTTAGAAAATAATAAAAATAAAATTAATGATAATGTAGTTGAATCAATAACAGTATATCTGAGTCCTGAGGTCGCATACTGTCCCTGGCACATATGCAGCTGCAAGTGCACGTCACTTGTACAAAATGGCCGCCGACACCAACCACTCACAGAAAAATAAAAGTCTTTGTCACTGGCCTTATAAAAAAGCACTGCCATTGCACCCACAAGAAAAAAAAGGCTGTAGATCGCTGAGTGAACACAATTCTGATATCAGATATTATCAGCTAAGCTTCTTTCCTATTCTCTCCCTGAGAGCACCAGCAGCAACCTGTCCCTACACTAACAACAGTAGAGTGACGTGCGGCGCTACGTGACTCCAGCTTATATAGAGGCTCGGTCACATGCTGCACTTTGCCAATTACAGCAATGCCATTAGTAGGCATGGCTGTGGTGGCTTCTAAGGGCAAAGTAGTTAGACGATTGTTGATTGGCTGCCAAGCAGCTTTTCAACAAGCGCCATAAAATCCCCTGAACCCGAACAATTCCGAAAATGTTCAGGTTCGAATCCGGGTACTAAAAGTCCTAAAATTCGGTACGAACCCGAACTTTACAGCTCGGGTTCGCTCAACTCTAATCAGGACTGGTTTGTCAGCATCTTGCTGTAAACAAGAATGTTTCCACTTAGGCTGGGGCCACAGGGAGACGTGTTGCATGTCATGAAAATTGCACCGCATGGCATCTAATGATTGTCAATGGCAATATGCCGCAACTGCGACACGGCAATCCAACACTGTTGGATATTTGGTTGCAGCGCGCAAGTCACATGACACTTTGCGATCATAAACCACAATGTAAGTCGTGTGCGACTTACCTGCGATTTGCTTGCGCCTTTACAGCTGAACCACCGCTTGAAAAACAGTTGTGCGGCAGTAATTCGCAGGCAAGAAGGACAAATGTTTGTTGCAGGACTGCTCTAAGACTTGCTGTCACACGACAAGTCACCAAGTAGCCCCAGACTAACTGACATCAAGCAGAGATCTTAAAAATTTTCTTTTAGAAACTTGGAATACAGTCATGAGAAACATATCACGCCATATCATTCTAATACATTTTTTGATGTCTCTTCCAGACTCGCGCCGCTATACATCATCAGGATCCAGTTGCAGCCTCCAGTCACTCCCACTCAGCCTTCAGCAGGAACCTGGCGGCAACGGTGGTGGGGACATGCACATATTTACATATTATAAAAAGACGTTTTTTAGCCTAAATATACATCAGAAATACATATAAAGCACATTATCAAGCTGATCTGACATTACCACATAGCTAATGTCAGACAGCTTATAATGTGTAATCCTGGTGACAGAAACCCTTTAAATACTGCATTTGTGTGTTTTATTAAAAAAAGCAAACAGTTCCCGGCGAACATCGCATGTTCGCGTTCGCCGCGCGGGCAAACATATGCCGCTGAGGAGGCCTACAGGATTCTGGCCGTGATGGATGAAAGCGATCTACATGCATAGCACGAACTGCAGTGGAGTAAACACCTTAGAAACCACAAAAGGTCTCAGGCTCCTCCTGCTTCCTATTCTGCTGCTGTCTCGGTCTCTTCCTCCACCTCTGGCGTCAATGTGGCACCTGGCAACCAGCAAACAGAGGATGAGCCACCAGCACCACCACCTCAGTCAAGTTTGGTGTGCTCAGGAATAGTGTGGTTTCTAGGCCTGGGATTACAAAATGTCATGGTGGAATGTAGAGAAACGTATTCTCCTGGTGCAGGAGAGGCCAGAGCTGTGGGACAGCAGGACTCCTGGCTACCAGGACAGAGTCCGGAAGGAGGTGGCCTGGGAGCAGGTTGCCCGGCACATGAAGCGGTCTTTGTGTTTTTCCTTTTAGTGTTGAGAATTTCCTGCTAATAATGTTTGTGGTTGGGTTTGTGTTTTTTTTCGTCAATAGTAAAACAGACAAAAACAAGGTGGAACAGCTGCCGCGATCAGTTCCGGCAGGAGCTGAATAAGAAAGGCCGGAGTGGAGAAGGGACCTCCAAGAAAAAGCCGTACCTCTACACGGCCCAATTGGATTTGAGGCCGTAAGTTTTTATTTGAACATAATAAAATGTGTAAATCAATACATGTTATGTCGCACACATAATCTTGTACGAACAGTACGGAGAATTAGACCTTGTATCACCGCTTATGAGCTATAGGTCAACCACCAAACTGCAGTGCGTACATGCTGATTGGTGTCGCTCTTCCTGTGTTGTAATATTTTAATATGTGAACTAACATATAGATGTGCAAACAGAGCAGGAACAGAGAAGGGTGCTGTTACATGCATATAGCATGCCTTGTGTCCTCCTACAGTAGATGGTGTGGTTTGGCTTTTGTAGGTAAACAGCCATTTGGCTCATGTTTTGGTAGGCTGTTGCCTTGTAATGGCTGTTCGATTCGTTTGGACTCTGGCCCCTATGTCCTTTTTCTTTTTTTAACATATCACGGCGTTGTTGCTTGTATAAACATGCCACACACATACATACCGGAAGAACATCAGCATTTGGTTAGCTCCTTGCTAGTTCCGATCCTGGTGGCTGCTGGACAGCTCCAAACAATCCTATTTAGTTTATTTCCCTGCATGATCATTTTGAACTACTGGTGGATTACTAAAGAAATATAGTGTGATTCTCATTTTATATTGTTGAAACTTCTTAAAGGTACTCTTCAATATTTGACATTATATTTGTTAGTTTGTCCACGAACATATATAGTACACACACGCTGCTTGTTTTTACTTGCTAACTGTTGTTGTCTCGATACTGTGTTAATTTATTTTTATTTTTTATGTTTGATAATACAGAACAGTGGACAGTCTTGATGACCCAGGCGACTCTGACGAAGAAGGGGGAAGTCAGACACCGGTGGCCTTTTCACCAGAAATGAGTCCACCAGCGGCGGCAGAGCACCAACCCCCTGCTAGTGACCCCCCACCAATACGTCCGGGAGTCCAGCAATCCAGCAGGCGCCCCAGGCCAGACATCGCCGGAATCAGACAGAAACCTCCTCTGTGCATCAGACTCGGGAGATGATTGATTCCCGAGTCATCGAAGTTCTGGCACAGAGGAGTGACGGCCCCGAAGAGGCCTTCTTAAGAGGACTAGCTCCTTTACTCCGCAATGTCCCCAAGGAGCGCCGCAGACCCTGTGTTGCAGCTGTGGTAATGGTATTTGAAATGTTTTCTGCACCATATAATGGAGACATATTGACTCAGGTCAAAAACTTATGGAGGCACATTATTTCGCAATCCCTCCAGCAGGCTCCAATCTATGCACCACCACCACAGGAGACACTTTGCCCGATGCCAACATATAGTGTTGGGCAACACTCCCGCCAGCCACCTGCACATAGCACTACAGTGCAAAATGTGCCCATGTTGGCCCACGAAGTTGGCCAAGTCAAGCCGCAAATAAGTTATCCCCCTGGTCCCTTCACCAGGGAATTATTTGATTTGCGATTTTTCGTTAAAACGTACTTTATATTGTTTGCTTATTATTTATGCTACCATATTTACAAATATTGCACAAGTGAGTGCTTTTTTGGGGGGGGTGGGCATGGGCTGAATTAAACTGTTTTGGGCGAAAAAACAATGTCTGTTGCAGTATTACATTCGATAAAGTATACTGGTTTGCCAAACATATTTTCACTATTTAGCAGTCATCTCCAAAAAAAGCAGGTTCATTTTCCCCAAGCCAATAATACACTTTATTAGATAGGCAAAGGAATAGGGGTGACTGTAATAACATTTACTGATAATGTAATTGTGTGACTGACCAACACATTTAGCAAAGTACACGTAGACATCACACATACTTGAGAGACACAGAATAGAAACATAGAATGTGTCGGCAGATAAGAACCATTTGGCCCATCTAGTCTGCCCAATATACTGAATACTATGAATAGCTCCAGGCCCTATCTTATATGAAGGATGGCCTTATGCCTATCCCATGCGTGCTTAAACTCCTTCACTGTATTTGCAGCTACCACTTCAGCAGGAAGGCTATTCCATGCGTCCACTACTCTCTCAGTAAAGTAATTCTTCCTGATATTACTTTTAAACCTTTGCCCCTCTAATTTAAAACTATGTCCTCTTGTAGCAGTTTTTCTTCTTTTAAATATTCTCTCCTCTTTTACCGTGATGATTCCCTTTATGTATTTAAAAGTTTCTATCATATCCCCTCTGTCTCTTCTTACTTCCAAGCTATACATGTTAAGGTCCTTTAACCTTTCCTGGTAAGTAATATATTAAGTATAAAAAAAAGTAAGTACTTCATTAAAATATATTTTATTTAGATTCCTAGATATTTTAACTCCGGAAAAAGTAATGGACTCGAGGTATTAGAAGGTTTTTTGAGCCACAGACCCCAAACCAATATGTTTGAGGGAAACAATTTTAATTCCATCACCAGTGTTAAATTTATGAATAAAATGTTGATGGTGTTTCTGGTTGAAAAACCTCAGCCCGTAAGTCCACGTTAAGGGTCCTCTTTATTTTGTGAGTCCCTGCCCTCAACTATGACATAAATTGATAAATCTATCTGGGAAAAAAACACTAACAAACCCAGAAGAAATTAAAAACTGCCACGAATAGCGTCCCTCTGCCATGCAAGGACCCTCTGGGCTGAAAAAGTAGTCTGCATAGAGCTCCCAAACAGCAATACCTGCAGTCCCAGGTTGTCTATGCTGGCTCATATCCAAACCCAAAGCTGCTGACGTAAGAAAATCATCCATGTCACAGCAGGGGAAGCCTCGTGAATCCTGGTGAAGTTGTGTAGAACCACACAAGCTTGAATCACCAGGGTAGCATTCTCCGGATCCATTTGTATGGATGACAAAAACACCCTCCACTTGCAAGAGAGTATTCCGAAAGCGCACTCCACATACCGACGGGCACATGTCAACCAGTAGTTGAAAATACACCTCCTGACATCCAAACCACGCTTTGGGAGGGACCGCATAACATGGTGAGTCAATGCAAACCCTTCATCCGCCACAAAGACAATTGGAGCCGGCGGACCTGCTGATCTGGGCAGTCTTCTGGACTCGGGCAGGGAAAGCTGGTTGGCCCGAAGCCGCTCACCCATTCTGGAAGCACTAAAGATGCGAGCATCCGCTGTGCTTCCATAGGCCTCGATATCAACCATTATAAACCGATAGTTACTGTCAGCAACAGCCATCAGCACTATAGAAAAATATTGCTTATAATTGAAGAATCGGGAGCCAGAGTGAGGAGGCTTCTTCACATGAATGTGCTTGCCATCCATTGCCCCAAGACAGTTGGGAAACTGCGCCAAAATATTGAACCTTCAGCGATCCGCAACCAATCGTCTGTCTTGGACTGTGGCATCACCGTCTCTCGGAGTTGATGCCAGATGCCCTGGCAAGTGTGACGCACAATCTGAGAAATCGCTGAGGTGCCCAAAAGAAACTCAAAATGCAGAGATGCAAATGAGTTCCCAGTAGCAAGGAATCTGTGGAAATAAACCCAAAAAATAAAGTCATTAAAATGAGGCTACAAAGGGGGGCATCATAAACATGGTTCAGATAATGCTGGGGTATGTAACCTCCGGCTCTACAGCTGCTGGGAAACTACAATCAAGCCAACATGCTCAATTCATTTCTATGGAAGTGCAGCAAACAGCACAGTAAAGTATCCATGCTTGGAATTGTAGTTTCAGGACAGCTGAAGAGCCAGAGGTTCAATACTCCTGCTATCATGCTTGATCTGACACATGTGGTGTGGGGAGTCGCTCTGGTAGACAGCGGTGCGGGTGCAGTATAGAGGCACAAGGGAGTCCAGAAGGTGCGGAAAACAGTGTTTTATTCACACTTGCATCAAATTAACAGTAGAAAGTCACTTGGTGTTAAATCACACACACATCAGAAAACGAGTGGAAAACAAAAAGTCCAAACACAGGTTCCAATCACCTGTGAGGTTTAAGGTGCGGGTTCGCACCTGGCTGTCAGCCCAGCCGCAGGACAATCCACCGTCAGGCTTCCAGGAATAACCCCACTTGGCTGAGCTCCTTCCTCCAGGTCAGAGAGCTCCACAGCACTGTGATCAGCTCCAGGACAAACACTCTCACAGCTGCTGGTGCTGGCTGAGTTTTTAAACCCAGCCCAAAACCAGGACTGGGTCGTGGGGAGCAGCCACCCACCCTACACTTTAGCTGCTCCCGGTAAGAGCCGGCCCGGATCGGCTTTGCAGCCATGCTATTTAGCAAATGTGTCAGTAGCACTACCTGCTACTGACATCAACAAACGGCTCTTACCTCACCGAGGCTATGAACCTCGGTGACACGTACCTGCCATCTAGGACGGCACCCTGCACCTTACCACAGTGGTTAAACAGTATATGTCCATTGAAAAAAAGGGGATCAGTCAGCACATCCCTGGATGCAGGGGCACGCAGCCATGGCAAAATATACATACTGTGGTAAAGTGTATGGTCAAGCCCTGGAGGGAGTGTATATCTCACCCAAGTTCCTCAACTAGGTGAGGTAGATAGAATCCAGAATAGTTAAAAGGGTCTCAGCAATGTGTAGGTTGCTGAGACAGTTTTGTTTGTCAGTTCTTGGGCTGGATTTTATGGATTGGGACGGTAGGAGGCAGTGGGACCTCCCAATCCACCCTCCCCATTCCAGGACAGGTTTCTCCCCTAGCCTGAGGGATCTCCTGCTGAAGTCAGCTGGGATCATCAAGGGAAATAAAAACCAGGTCTCAGGCTGTCAGTCTGGTGGGGTGATGTCTGGAGACAAGTCCAGGAGGTTAGCTGCTGCCCTGTCTAAAGATAACCCTGAATGCCTGTGAGAACAGGGTTTAATAGGTGAGCCAGTTACGAACCTGCATTAGGTAGTGCTCAGACGAGCAGGATTTGCTTTATGTTTTGTTGCCAAAAGTGAAAGGCTGTTTTATTTGGCTGTTTCTACCACAATAAAGTGGAACTTCATTTTGAACTTATCCTGTTGTCTGCACCTGAATCTGTCATCGCCGCCCTCGCTGAAAGGGCGATCCCTGACAATACAAATACAGAAATGCAACAGCACTCTGCAACCAGCACTCTGCCCTGCCTCTATGCTAGAAGTTAACAGAGGCGTCATTGTACATTTTGATCAAAAAGTAATAAGCCACTCGCCGCGCCAAGGCCGCCTCTATGAGTGGTCCTAACGCTAAATCCTACCTGTTATGGGCCATGACAGCCACATAAAATCCAGGGAGTGCAGGCCCAGCATGCATGCTGGATCCACCTTGCTTATTAACCCTTTTTGGTGCCATAACAGCCTCCATTAGATCCAGGGATGCAGGTACCAACATGCATGCTGAGCCCACTATGTACTCCTCCTGGAGCCAAATGGCTACTAGTAGGTACTATGAGTGCAAGTTCGGTTTTCAGGGATGCAGGTACCAACATGCATGCTGAGCCCACTATGTACTCCTCCTGGAGCCAAATCGCTACTAGTAGGTACTATGAGTGCAAGTTCAGTTTTAGCGATGCAGGTACCAACATGCATGCTGAGCCCACTATGTGGCTGTCATGGCCCATAACAGGTAGGATTTAGCATTAGGACCACTTATAGAGGCGGCCTTGGTGCGGCGAGTGGCTTATTACTTTTGATCAAAATGTACACTGACGACCTCTGATAACTTTTAGCATAGAGGCAGGACAGAGTGCTGGCTGCAGAGTGCTGTTGCATTTCTGTGTTTGTACTGCTTTAATAATTAATAAGTTATTGCTTACCTCAACGTGACGATGAGCCTTTCCTCTGGAGTAATGCTGCGCCTCATATTCCATGAAGGTAAGGACAGTACGTAGAGACGCCAGCAAGCAATCAAAGGTACCCACTGACATCCGACAAAACCACTGACATCCGACAAATTGAAAAGAACTTCTCTGGATGCTGACGCAGATCTTTGTAAAGGCTATAGAAGTGTCCTTTCCTGTAGAGTTGAGAAACAATGGGATGGACCCAAAATCGCAGCCTTCTAAGCGGTTCCTCGTCAAACAAAAGGGAACGCAGGCCCCATCGACAAGAAACAAGCCAGTGCAGTACAACCTCTTCCTCTGAATCATCCGCAATTGTGAAACCCAAGAAGCAAAAAGGGAGAATCCAAGAACAGCAAAGCAGCCAAATGAACCTCTGTACCCAGTGAAGACTACAGAAAATGGCCACCAAACAAACTCTCAGGTGGCCACCATATATAGCTGTATTGGTGGGTGTGGATAGTAAATTATTTTTTTTTTTTGCGGTCCCCCCAGAAAAATGGAAGACACACAGAAACACAACGGGAGCCAAAACGGAAACAGACAATGGAACAACGGATCACACATCGCAAAAAAAAAAAACTGTCGTGTGCATGAAGCCTTTTGCAGTATGGTCACACACTTATCCCCAGTATGTCCTCAATTTTGGACAACTCCATAATCCATGTAGCAAATCTGCCTTTGGTTGCTTATACTTGGTTTAGTGTCTCAGGTAATGTAACAATGCATTCCTAAAAGATAGATCAAAGGCATATGTCGTCTTGTGAATAATTCTAAATTGGGTTTCCCACCACTGTTCATTACTGATAGCAGATCAGATTTTATCCATACCTTCTCTGATCTTAAAAGTCCGTGTATTGTCATCTAGTTCTGTTTCCCACCTTTTGAAGACTGTCTGCACTATACCCACAAATTGAGTGTTGGAAATTCTCCTATAGATAGAAGATAGTGAATCACTTCTATCTGCTGCATCCTTCAAGCTATCAAAATGTATCAAATAGTCATGTCCCCCCAAGGAACTTGCCTGGGAAGTGCAGAAAGAGATAACTTTAGCTTTCTGTTCTTCTGATCCGTCAAAAGAAGTGAGAGAGAAAAAAAACAAGATCCAGTAAAAAAAAACGGATCCTGTTGCATCAGTTGTCATCCGTTTGAGCCATTTCCGTCTGAGATCCATTTTTTAGACAGGGGAAAAAAGTCCTGCATGCAGTACTTTCGTTTGCGTCTAAAAAAACGTATCTGCGACGGAATTGGCATAAACAGATGACAAATGATGCAACAGGACCCGTTTTTTTACTGGATCCTATTATTCTCTCTCTCTTCACCTGACGGATCAGAAGAATGGAAAGCTAAATGGTGATGTGAACTCAGCGGCAGCCTGCTGGATCTGTGCTACCACTAGTGCACCGTGCCTCCAGAAGTCCGCTACTGCCCCATTCATTGTAATAGGGGCGGTCCGGAGGTCTGGCTGAAGCACAGCAAACATGCCGAGAGAAGGTCGGAATTAAACTATAACATGTCGCAGTTTTATTCCGGCCGCCTCTCGGCATGTTTGCCATGCTGCGGCCAGACATACGGCCCGCCCCTATTATAGTGAATGGGGCAGGAACAGCATGCCGGAGAAGGCTGCCGCTAGTGTGAAACTAGACTAAGTCCCTTTAAAATTACTTTTTTTCCCTGAATTCATCTGTATATTCCTAAGGGCTCATGCACACGACCATATGTATTTTGGGGTCCTCATGTGACGTCCGTGTGCATTCCGTATGTAGTTTTCAGCTGTTTACTCTGTTGTCTTCTCTCTAGAAAATCCTTTTACAGGATCAGGAGCTCTGCAGTGTGCTTCCTCTCCTCTCAGTGTCTGCACAAGAACCAGGACCAGCCTACTCCTACCAAGAAGGGCGGTGAGCCCGTAATAGCAGACATGTTGGATTTCATCATGTCTGATTCTCGGAAATCGACTGCTGCTAGACGTGTCTGGAGGGGACAGAGGGATCTAGGAGTGGCTCGCCTCTCTCCATTATCATCGTAACCACATGGTTGGCCTCCATGGTACGTACATCTTAATGCTCCTGGATTATAGATAATAAAGATTTGGATAAAGGACTCCTCTCCCCTTACATCACTCAGACAGGTCACTTCCCAAACCAGATTCCCTCACCTTCCTGGAAGTGGTGATTTTGAAAATCCGAGTCTGATACTGTCGGAGGGGGTGGTGATATCCGTTCTATACCCTGACCTAGAGGTGAAGGTGTTAGAGGCTCAGGGAGACGCACCAGTTTCCCTCTGGGAAATTGTTTGTTCCATCAGAATTGCGTCATAAGGTGCTTGAGGAACATCACTGTATGGTTCTTACGGGACACCCTGGGAGTAGATTCACTGACAACCTCATCTCTCATAGATTCTGGTGACCGGAGTGGCGTAAGTGTGCTGAGGACTATGTGTTGGCCTGTAGTATCTGTGCACGCGCTAAGGTGACAAATACTCAACCTTCTGGATCTCTACTTCCGTTGCACATTCCATCCAGACTATGGACTCACTTGTCTATAAATTTTATTACTGATCTGCCTAATTCGTCTCGAAAGACTGTTATTCTGGTGGTAGTTGATCATTTTAGTAAAATGGTGCACATTAACGTCGCCGGCCTGTCTAATGCTAAAACACTTGCACAAGTGTTGGTTGACAACATTGTGAAACTACATGGCATTCCCTCTAACGTGGTCTCGGATCGTGGGACTCAGTTTGTGTCTAGATTCTGGAAGGCCTTCTGTATTCGGCTGGGGGTACAACTGTCTTTTTCTTCTGCTTTTCATCCTCAGACAAATGGACAGACAGAGCGCACTAATCAGAGTCTGGAGACCGACTTAAGATGTTTTGTCTCTGAGAACCAGGAGGAATGGTCCTTGTTTTTGTCTTTGGCAAACAATCGTAGACAGGAGTCCACTGGTAATTCGCAATTTTTTGGGGCATATGGGTTTCACCCGCAATTTGGCACATTCTCTGGTTCGGATACTTTCGGTATCTTGTTCACTGGAAGTGTTATAGACCAGAGGAGAGGATGTGGGTACCAGCATCGGAAGTGAATGCCAGTCGCTTGGTGAAAGCTTTTCACAGATCTTATCTGGATAAGGTTAGTCCTGGGTGCCCAGAGGTCACTCGTAGAAGGGGGGGTATTGTCACGGACGTTCCCGCGACGGGTGGCAGGAAATCGGTGAGACTGGCAACATGTGGTTTGATCTGACATGTTTTCTGTTTGGATCAAATGACGTCTGTGTTGTTTCTGGTGCTTGCCGCACCTTCTTTCCCAGGTGTGGCTATTATGGTCATTTAACCTTCTCTATTTATTGTTGTTTCTCCCACTATGCTGTGCGGTTTATAGCTTCTGTTGGAGTTGTGGATAGCTGATGTGTGGATCTCGGCTGAGTTCCTGGTGCTGCCATAGCCACTTGAAGTGTTTTCTTTTATTTTGTGTGTTGTATTTCCCTGTCATTTGTATTAAGGCCTGAGGGAGACGCTCTAGCGCTCGGGCCAAACACGAGCACCCAAGTATAATAGAGGCCAATAGGAGAACCCGAGCATCAAACTAGGCACCCCCTGCTCTGAAGAGGGGAGGATGTCTTGCCCAGCTTAGACCACACTCACAGAGCCTCCTGGCCTCTGTCACAAGTCCCCCAGACTGAACCGCACTATCCACCCCTTCCTCACCTCCAACCTGTTTGAGATCTGTCACTACTGTACCTCACATACCCCCCCCCCCTCCCTTCCCCTTTGTTCAAACTCGTGAGGGTGAACACATGACCCTGGTGAGAGGGCATCTCCACTATCCACAGTCTTCCCTTTGTTTTGCTACAACCATGCCAGCAGTGCCCAGTTTATCCCTCCATGATCCATCACTGGTTCTGTATATCTTTCCAGCACACAGCCACTACCAGACATGTTCTCTTCCCACATCATGCTCACCGACTTGATCCTCATCTTGTCAGGTACGACTGACGTCCGGTTGCTACTAGCAACTACCATAGTTTCAGCGGACCTTGACATGGCAGCCTCTCTCCTCGTTGCTATCAGACACAGCACGTATCTCATGCATACCACACATGTCATTATTCTGGTTCCCACTAGTAATTTCTGGTACGGTAGGTACACTCTCTAGCACTGCCATATTTTTTAGCACTTCTGCATCATTTACATTTTTGCCTCCAGGGGCTCTTCTCCCATTACCACAACCTGCAACAGAGAAGGCATGTCATCATCATCACATATTTCACATAACATTACATTTTTATTATGCATTTCCGCAAACCTGGCACAATCGCTTTGTACCTTATCAGCACCATTGTTTCTCTTTTCCCACAGTCCCCATACCAAATGGGAACCACGGCCCCACTTCACCTCATGTTCGAGCACTTTACCCTCACCAAGTTCATAAGTCCCAGTTCCCACTAGAGTTTTACACTCAGTGAGAGCCACGGGACAGTTCATGATATCCCCATGAATGTCCCACACACAGTACTTATCTCCCAGGCTGTTATAAACCAGGATCACTTGGCTCTCTGCACATCCTCTCCAGGACTCGGTACACACTGGCCGCCAACACTTGAACTCTTGAAAGCTCGCACCGCTCTCCATCTCGCTCTCTTCCCGTCGGTTGCCCTTAGCAACAGCACGCATTACTTCCGGTACAAGCACTGTCCGCCACACCGGATCATCTTTCAACCAGGTCGCCATTTTCCACAGATCAGTCTCTTTTACTTTTCCATTGCCCCTAGCAACACATTGTGTCTTTGCTGGTACCTGCAGGTGCCCTCATGCCCGCCTCCTCCACCAATTGTGAGAGGTAGCTTTCTTTCAGGGGATCACGCTGACGGATATCTCTTCAGGACACCAGGATTAAGGTCCAAACAGTGAATTCATTGTGGCACACTAGCAAACTTAAACAGCAAAACAATAAAAACTTGCCCGTCCAGGCTCTAACTAATACATAACATATCCCTCACTCACCTAGTGGGTACAGTTCACACCCTGTGAACCGATGCGGCTTTCCTCAGCCCAATGTCCACCAGCCTCAGAGCACCGTTCACACGCGGTCTCAGTTCCAATGTCCCTTGGGGTATTCAGGCTCACCAGTCTGCCTGACTGTGGCCCTGCCACCCTTCCAGGCATCGCTTCATCCCCCAATTCAAGGCTATCAGCAAGCCTCATGGCTCCTCAGCTTTGCCCAGCTGAGCCCACACTCACATTCCCCCAGACTGACACACTGGGAGGTGCTTTATGCCAGCCTGAGTACAGGGCCAGCCTTTGGGGTGTGCGAGCTGTGCGGCCGCACAGGGCGCCATGGCAACAGGGGCACCCGGCCCGGCGGCCGACACAGCTCGCAGACGCTACAGGCTACCAGGGCCGGACTGGCCTGGGCAGGGCACAGCAGGAGATGAGCACTTCCATTGCGCTCATCTCCATAGTCATCTGTATCGCCGTCCTCAGGAGCGCCACAAGATTAGCTCGCACAGGGCGCCTGAAGGACCTAAGGTCAGCCCTGCCTGAGTACCTTCACCTGGTCTCACCTGTGGTGGAATAGGGGCGTGGACCGGACTATCCACGCCTTCCTCACCTCCATCCTATGTAAGATCTGTCACTACCTCACAGTCACCCAAAAATAACTGTGCTAAACTGATACTGTGCCAGGGTGTACCCCACAGTAATAGTGCTCCCAAAAGTCTTATCAATAGTAATAATGTTCTGCCAGAGCGCACTTAGTAGAGAAATGTATTCGTCGTTCAGCGCTGCAGTTATATGTTGTAGAGCCTTTAGTGGTGTATTTCAGTAGAAAAAGAAAAATATATTCGCCATTCAATGCTGCAGTTATATGGAGAAAAGCCTTTAGTGGCGTATTTCAGTAGAAAAGGAAAAATATATTCAGCGTTAGGGGTGTTTTAACTTTCTTTTTATTTACTTGTTTCAGCTAACAGTATGCCAGACAGAGAAGTGCCAGTCCCTGCACAGGGGAGTGGCACAGGCCTAAATTTTTCTGCCGCAGGAACCGGTTGCAGCAGAGTAAGGGGAAGTGGCAGCAGGGGTCACTTCGAGAGGCCTGAGCTCCCAGTGTCAGCTAGCGGCCGTGTCTTGACCACCAACTAAGCGGTTCTTGATTGGTTTACTCGATCTTCGACTTCGTTGCCACTCGTATAGTGAAGAAACTACTCTCCAGCAGCTTGACATAGAGCAAAACCTGAACCAGCAGGTGGTGGCATACTTGGAGTGCACCCTGCTAGCCGTTATTAAAGATCCGCTGGACTACTGGGCAGTCAAACTGGATTTGTGGCCTCCACTGGCCGAGTTTGCCCTGGAAAAGCTGTCCTGCCCAACCAGTAATGTGGACCAACGGCGTGAGAACGTGGAAGCAGAAGCGGCGTCACCTGGCCATGTTGTTGGTGTGGCTGGGCAGGAACCACAGTTACCCAGTGGACCGTAAAAAACACATATGATCCTTGACCATAGTTACATCTACCGACCAATTTTCCCCCAAAAAGATTTTTCACATAAAAAATTTCACCACCACGTAATTCGGTCCATACAACAAAAGGAGGTCTACAATCACCCATCAATTCTCCCAAAAAGGCTGTTTCAAATAAAACATTTCATCACACTTTTGAACTGGAAGTGTGTTTGGTTTCTGCAGCAGAAAGCAAGTTAAAAGCGTTGGCAGCCAAGATTGATATATTTAAAAGTCTTAGGCCTCTTTCACACTTGCGTTGTGAGGATCCGGCGTGCACTTCCGTCGCCGGAAATGCCCGCCGGATCCGTCACAACGCAAGACAACTGAAAGCATTTGAAGACTGATCAGTCTTCAAAATGCTTTCAGTGTTACTATGGCAGCCAGGACGCTACTAAAGTCCTGGTTGCCATAGTAAGTAGTGGGGAGCCAGGGAAGCGGTATACTTACAGTCCATGCGGCTCCCGGGCGCTCCAGAATGATGTCAGAGCGCCCCACGCGCATGGATCACGTGATCCATTCGATCATGTGATCCATGCTCATGGGGCGCTCTGACGTCATTGTGGAACACCCCGGGACTCAGGAGCCGCACTGACGGTAAGTATACTTCTCCCCTGCCGCCCCACTACACTTTACCATGGCAGCCGGGACTTTAGCGTCCTGGCTGCCATGGTAACCATTCACAAAAGCTAAACGTCGGATCCGGCGATGCGCCGAAACGACGTTTAGCTTAAAGCCAGATCCAGGATTTATGCTTTTCAATGGGCATTAATTCCGGATCTGGCGTTACGGCAAGTCTTCCGGATTTTTGGACGGAGACAAATCCGCAGCATGCTGCGGTTTTGCCAACGTCCAAAAAAGGTTCACATACTGAATGGAAGACATCCTGATGCATCCTGAACGGATTTCTCTCCATTCAGGATGCATTGGGATAATCCTGATCAGTATCTTTCCGTCCTAGAGCCCCGAGGACGGAACTCTAGGACGGAAAGATAAAACGCTAGTGTGAAAGAGGCCTTAGGCGTGAAAATAACAACATGACGGTGGTTGATGATCTTCTGAAAGCTGTTAAGGTTGTTGGTCAGGGACATTTGTCTGCTCCATCTTCTTTAAATATTTTAGAGGAGAATTGGAAAGAATATAGCTTTGCCGAGGAACTCATTTGAGAATGTTCAGATGTGGTTCAATTAGACATGCTTATTGACAGAAGAAACAAACTTAAAGAACAACCTCATTTATCCGTCTATGCCTTTTTGATTGAGGTTGGTCAGTTGCCTTTCGAATCGAGGCTTGGAAAGCTTCAGGTGTTTCTGAATTCACTTGAAGTTGTGTATCCAGCATTTGTAATTGTGAGGATTCGGATGCTGTTTTCCAGGAATTTTTTTAATTGGAAACAGTTAATTTTGGAAAAATTCAGCAATACAGCTTTCTGGGCCTTCTTTGCAGATGGATGTCTAGGGTGACCAGACGCCCGGTTTTAGGCAGGACAGTCTGGTTTTTAGTCTCCCCGTCCTCCGTAAGGCCAGGGCGGCAAGAAGTCCTCCTTTTTTGTTGTTATGGTTCGCTCAGGCATGGTCAGGAGGCAGGGCCCGGCAGCACGTTTCACACACTGTGCTCGTACGTGACAACATCCTTATCAGCGCGTGCTGCAGCTGCACTGATGGGAACTGTCTGGAAGTCGGGAACAGAGGAGCGTCTGTGTGCAGGCGCTGTGCGTCCATATAAGTGGCACACCAATACAGGTGAATACGCTATGCACTAACCCTGCAAAAAAAAGCAAACTAATTCACACCAGCCTGCATCTATCTGCGGTATTGCTTACTGGACACTATGGGGACTTCTCTGCAACACAGAAACCGCACGAGCACAGCGTCTCGCTCTTCCAGCGCGGACCTATTTCCTCCGCTACATCCCGTTCACTTCAGATCACTCTGCCTGCGATGGGGAAACAAAACTTACTGCTGACACCCTCTCCACTCTGGCGGGGGGCTCTACTTGTATAAGCTTTTAATAGATCATGTTCTGTAGAAATCTACGGTTATGTGGAATCAGCTGGCAAGGGTGTAAAAGGAGTGCGCTTCTTTTTGATGCTAACTTCGACCTGTAAGGCTAAGTTCACACTTGAGCTATCTGGTCAGTTTTGGCCCCGTGACTGCCCAAATAAGTGAAGTGAGCAGTGATTCTAAGAGCAACGCCTGTCATCTGCATGTCATACTGACTCACAGTATTATTTCACTACCACAACAGACTCCCTATGCGTGTTACTGCAAGGCACAGTGTTCTACACCACTAGAAAGGCTCTCTGAAGCCAGGAAATAGCGATTCGCCGCAAAAAAATTCGGATCGAACCAAATGTTTTCAAAACATTTGGCGAACCGGTCGAATCGCGTTTTTGACAAATCCGCTCATCTTTAGTGATTATCTGGCAGTGTAAGGCCCTATTCATACATCCGCAATGTAGTCCGCATGTATTCCGCAATTTTGCGGAATACATGCGGACCCATTGACTGTGAATGGGGCCGGGAACGATGCGGAGAGCACACACTGTGCTCTCCGCATCTGATTTTGCGGAGCGCGCCGCCGATCTTCCGGTCCGCGGCTCCGCAAAAAAAATAGAGCATGTCCTATTCTTGTCCGCAATTGCGGACAAGAAGAGGCATTTTCTATGGAGTTCGGGCAATGTGCGGTCCGCAAAAATGCGGAATGCACATTGCCGGTGTGTCCGTGTTTTGCGGATCCGCGGCTCCGTGGATCCGCAAAACACTTGCGGATGTGTGAATAGGGCCTAAAGGTGCTGCCAATTACCCAATGAACCAGTGAAACGAGGACACCTAAATCGCCATTTGCTGGCAGCAGATCTTGCCTTCCATTCAGCTTCTGCTACCTACAAATAATGATTCTGTGCGGAGACGAGTGATGGCATTATCGATCACTCCTCCCCATACTGTGAAGGAGATCGCTGCATGTAATAGCAGCGGTCTCCTCCACTGATGACCAGGCAATTGTTGGGATGGAACGGTTCCTTCCCAATAATCGCCTGCTGTATCGTCCCGTCTAATGGGACCTTAAGTCTTAACCCTTATAGTCCGTCCATCTATAACAATAACCGCAGTTGTATTGCTCTCTTATCATGATGACAAATCAAATTATGAAGGAGCTTCTGGGCTCGGAAAGCTTGAAAACAGAATTTTTTTGGGGTAAGCAAATAAAGGTATCAGGGGTAGAGTAGTTTTGTCTTTTTTTTTTGCATAAAAGTACTTGAAGGCTATGTACAATTTTTAGGCAGTTTTTATTTATGATTGCATTTTGCTCATTTTTGGCAAAATATCATATTTTCAATAGGCCTTTATTAAAAATATTGAGTCCTTCTGTCACAAAGGGTTAACTGTTTTTCTAGCTGTGTGACTGGTATTTTCACTTTGTGCCGGTCATCTAATAAACCTTATATCTAGATTACTAAGAGGGCAATTGTGATCTGTAAGATAAGAATTGAGTGTTAGTAATGTCAGAGAGCAGAGATAAAGAGCCCGTCAGCTCCTGGTCTGATGGAAAAGACAGAAAATCCAAAGGGTGCTACTAGAGCGCGTCAGCTCTATACAGAAAAAAGGACTCCATCTTTTTATTAAAGAGCGATTTAAAAATATGTTTTTTGCCCAAAATGAGTACTATGCTATAATAAAAAAAATTGCCCCCAAAAGTGTACATAGCCTTTCACATCACATACCTTTAGGGGGCAGAAGTGCAGGAGTTGTAGTACAGTTAGAGCAGGCTGTATCACACCCTGTGTAACGAGCGCTAGGGCGAACATTCGCTGCACTGGGGGCGTGCATTTAACAATTGCTGCATCCGACGTGTTAAGAAGGAGAAGTGAGTCACTGTCGCGGGATAACTTTTTAATCTTTATTGAAACTTGGTAATTTCTTGAACATTTGGTAGAACATTTGAGATGGGGCTCTCCACCCTGAGGAGCCCCACCACCATTTTTACATTATACAATAAAACCAAAAACATAAGGCATTAGGTTTTAATATGGGGTCCTACAAGATATTTCTCATACCCAGGTGACTATAGTATTACTACAAGAATAATTCCAAAACGACTGATTATGGATTCCACTTAATAAAAACATTCACAGTAGGAAGAGCAGCTCTGAAGTAAAAGCTGCTACTCCGACAGGTAAAATGCTCTGCAGAAGAAGATCTTATTCCTGAAATCTCTGTATTCTTACGGTTGTTAGTAACAACAGGACCAATACCAAGAATCATCCGAGGAGGATCCAGTAGGTACTGTACTGTGTCTACTGACCCAAAAAATAGGGAACATGATGTATAATGGTATAACTGCCACTAAATTCAATAATCCAATCCACAGATTCATGTTGGAGATTCTGCTGGACGATCCTCCCTAAATTACACAAGAAAGACAATAATATGTTTATTATAAATACTTTCTAGACAGATAGATAGATAGATAGATAGATAGATAGATAGATAGATAGATAGATAGATATTACAGGGGCGTAACAATCACAGAGGGTCCGACCGCGACTGGGCTTGGCTGGGGAGGGGCCCGCTGCCCTCACATCATATGCAAGCGCTCTGACGGGGCCCTGCATGAAGTACAGTTGGAATTCCGGCCCTGTCAGAGTGCCCTTTAAACATAAGGTGGCGCAGAGGCAAGGAGGAGGGGGATCGCACTCACCCGGCCCCACAGTTCTTGTCACTGCCGGGCTGTTCGTTTCCATAGTGAAGCAGGGAGAGCTCTTTGCTCTCTGGTTCCCTGATCTTTAGAGCTCAATAGCTCCCCCTGCTGGCCCCACATTGCGCTGCTGGCTGTGGGAGGAGAGCTGAAGGTACGGGAATCAGTCTTCAGCACAGCCAGCAGCACGATGTGAGTGTGGGAGCGTGTCACCAAGAAAGAAGGTAAGAAGTAAGTGTTTTATTTTCCCTAAAGCTGCAAAAAGGGGGCAACCACTAGAGTGAGGGGTCACAAAAGAGCATAACCACTGTGAGGGACACATATCGGGGTATAACAACTGCTGTGAGGGGGCACATGTCTGGGTATAACAACTGCTGTAAGGGGGCACATATGTGTGTATAACTGCTGTAAGGAGGCTCATATCTGGCATAACTAGGGGCACTTTTCTGGCATAACCACTGTGAGGGGCAGATATCTGACATAACCACAGTGACGGGCACATATCTGGCATAACAACCGTGAGGGAACATATCTAGCATAACCACGGTGAGGGGCATATATGGCATAACTGCTGTTAGGGGCACATATCTGGCATTACTAGGGGCACGTATTTGGCATAACCACTGTGAGTAGGCACATATCTGGGCATAACCACTGTGAGTAGGCACATATCTGGGCATAACTACAGCAAGGAGGCACAAAAGTAGGCATAACTACTGTGACAGGAAAAATATTTGGCATAACTGCTGTGAGGGGCCACAAGGAGGACATAACTATTTTTAAGGGACCACAAGGTGGGCTTAATTACTGTGAGGGGCCACAAGGTGGGCATTAGTACTGTGTGGTAGCACTTAGGGGAAATGTCCTAGATGTCCTAGATTTCCCTGCTATACATTGGCATGGCTCAGTCTTACAGGCCAGCACAGCGCCCCTGCTGGGGATTTCACAGGGGCAGTCACCATCCCTTCCCGATGTGATTATTCTTTTTTTCTCCCCACAGGGACCTTATTCAGGATCCAGTGGACATCACGCCTACGCCAGCGACACCCTGGATGAGATAGGACCAGAGTGTGTATAGCCATGCATTGGGCTTTGGGCTCTTTAACACATGTGGATCCAGTGCGGGTAATCCGCTGCGTGAAAGAGAGCCAAGCCCCGGACCCAGAGCATTAACATGATTGATACTGCTCTGCGCCTCTCTGTGATCTTTTTACTACAAAATCACAGTGAGATAAAGTTGTCACCGTGATTTTGTAGTAAAAAGATCCCAGAGATGCACAGAGCATTATCAATCATGTCACTGCTCCATGTCTCTGCTGTCTAGAACAGGGCTTGGCAATCATTCACGCAGCGGATTACCCGATCCAAAGTTAGATAGATATGAGCTACATATTAGATAGATAGGAGATAGATAGATAGATAGATAGATAGATAGATAGATAGATAGATAGATATGGGATAAATAGAAAGATAGATAGATAGATAGATAGATAGATAATAGATAGAGATAGATAGATAGATAGATAGATAGATAGATAGATAGATAGATAGATACTAATAGATATCAGATAGATACATAGATAGATAGATAGATATGAGAGAGAGAGATAGATAGATAGATAGATAGATAGATATGGGAGAGAGTACTCCATAGTGCTTATGTAGGTTTCCGTTCCATGATTCCATTCTTCACCGGATTTGCGTACCCATTGAAGTGAATGGGTCCGCATCCGTGATTCGGAATGACAACGGAACGGTGCCCGTGTATTGCAGATCACTGATTTACCATATGAAATAGTGGGCCATAATGGCAATATTGCACTAATGACCGTATGTGTGGTAGATCCACTAAGGTGGTGGATTTATATTATGAGGTAGCTAATGTTTAGATCATTAATAACTAAGGCTATATTCACACTGGTGTTTTGGCTTTCTGTTTGTGAGATCTGTTCAGGGCTCTCAGAAGCGGCCCAAAGCGGATCAGTTTTGCCCTAATGCATTCTAAATGGAAAGGATCCGCTCAGAATGCATCAGTTTGCCTCCATGATGGATCCGATCAAAACGTTAGTTTGAAAGCAGCCTAACACACATATGGCTGCAGAGAGTTATGATACATATCACCTTTGCATATGGAGAGTGATCAATAACACACTTGCATATATCAAATTAAAAAAAAACTATAAAAAATGTATAAAATAATACCACAGTTGGGTTAATTTGGACCCACGTAAAAAATCAGTCTCCTTTATAGGTAGTCCGCCCTTGATAGTGATTGTGAGTCTGTTTCATTCAGTATCATAAAATACAGGGATGTTATATATTTTCTGCAGTCTTCATTTCTTTTCACTTTACCTGTTTAGATGTATGAGAGTAATATTCAGAAGATATACTCAGTAAATTTAGTTTTGAGCGCGAATATTCGAATAGCGAATATTAATCAAGACTATCGGCACCTCAGCCTCAGTTAAGAGTCTACTCCGCACTGATGAGGGCAACACCCGAAACAGCTGTCTGTGGATGGATACCTGGCTTGGGTTTTCCCTGTCACATCCTTAAAGCTTGTAAAAGCGGGATCTTGACATAGGTGCCACTTAATATGGTGGATTTGGTGATCTCTGTAATGGAGACTAGTGATGAGCGGGAGGTGCCATATTCGATTTCGCGATATTTCGCGAATATTCGATTGAATATTCGTCATATATTCGTCGAAATCGAATATTCAGTCATGATTTTATATATTGCGAATTTTACGCGAATATATATTCGCGTCGCGAATGAAACTTAGATCTGAGTTCCTAATGGTTAACTTGTATTGCTAGAATTGACAAAGATAACGAATATCTCACGAATATAGCACTATATTCTCAATCTTCGTTATATTCTAGCAATACAACCATTAGGAACTCAGATCTAAGTTTCATTCACAATGCGATAATACAGGTTATATTAATCGCATTGCGAATGAAACTTAGAGCTGGGTTCCTATTCTCAATCTTCTTTTATTCTAGCAATACAACCATTAGGAACCCAGCTCTAAGTTTCATTCGCAATGCGATTAATATAACCTGTATTAATCGCATTGCGATTACAACTTAGATCTGAGTTCCTAATGGTTGTATTGCTAGAATATAACGAAGATTGAGAATATAGTGCTATATTCGTGAATTCGAGATATTCTCAATCTTCGTTCTATTCTAGCAATACATCCATTAGGAACTTAGCTCTAAGATCAATTCGCAATGCGATTATATGTTCGCCTCGCGAATGAAACTTAGAGCTGACCGAGTTCCTAATGGTTTGTATTGCTGGAATATAACGAAGATTGAGAATATAGTGCTATATTCGTGAATTCGAGATATTCTCAATCTTCGTTCTATTCCAGCAATACAACCATTAGGAACTCAGCTCTAAGTTTTATTCGCGAGGCGAACATATACTCGCATTGCGAATTGATCTTAGAGCTAAGTTCCTAATGGATGTATATTGCTAGAATAGAACGAAGATTGAGAATATCTCGAATTCACGAATATAGCACTATATTCTCAATCTTACGTTATATTCCAGCAATACAACCATTAGGAACTCGGTCAGCTCTAAGTTTCATTCGCGAGGCGAACATATAATCGCATTGCGAATTGATCTTAGAGCTAAGTTCCTAATGGTTGTATTGCTAGAATAGAATGAATATCGCAATGCGAATAATTCAGGTTATATTAATCGCATTGCGATTACAACTTAGTCAAATTTGTGAGATCGGGATTCTCACATCCGACAGTACACTTTAGCATGGAGGCGTTCCCATGCACATGGGAAGTCAGCAGAAGCGGCAACGGGCAATGACTGAAGCGGGCAGGGAGCCAGGAATCCTCCGGACAGGTAAGAACAGCTTTTGGGAAGTGGGAACTGGGAAGACAACCAGAGAGCAACAAGAATTAACAACTAAAAAAAAAAACGAATATTCGAAATTGCGAATATATAGCGATATATTCGCAATATTCGCGAATTATCGAAGTTGCGATATTCGCGATAAAAATTCGAAATTCGAATATTCGCGCTCAACACTAATGGAGACACCCCTTTGCTCGGTTTTCCTTCCTTTGAGGGATATCTGGCTTCCATTGTTTTGTAGACCCATAACTGGGGCTCCACATTTATTTTGCATATTGCTGTAAAAAAATGAGACAAAGATAAATCTTTTCAGAACTTTTTCCACCTTTAATGTGACCTATAAACTGTACAACTCAATTGAAAAACAAACTGAAATCTTTTAGGTGGAGGGAAGAAAACAAAATAAGCTACAATAATGTGGTTGCATAAGTGTGCACACCCTCGTATAACTGGGAATGTAGCTGTGTTCAGAATTAAGCAATCACATTCAGAATCATGTTAAATCGGAGTCAGCATACACCTGCCATCATTTACGGCGCCTCTGATTAACCCCAAATAAAGTTCAGCTGCTCCAGTTGGTCTTTCCTGAAATTTTCTTAGTCGCATCCCACAGCAAAAGCCATGGTCCACAGAGAGCTTCCAAAGCATCAGAGGGATCTCATTGTTAAAAGGTATCAGTCTGGAGAAGGGGACAAAAGAATTTCCAAGTAGAGATGAGCGAACACCTGGATGTTCGGGTTCGAGAAGTTCGGCCGAACTTCCCGAAAATGTTCGGGTTCGGGATTCGAACTCGAGCCGAACTTTATCCCGAACCCGAACCCCATTGAAATCAATGGGGACCCGAACTTTTAGGCACTAAAAAGACTGTAAAATAGTCCAGGAACGGGCTAGAGGGCTGCCAAAGGCAGCAAAATGTAGGTAAATCCCCTGCAAACAAATGTGAATAGGGAAATGAATTAACATAAAATAAAATAAATAAAAATTAACCAATATCAATTGGAGAGAGGTCCCACAGCAAGGAATCATGCGTCATATCACCCACCACTGGAGAAGGCCACTCTCATTTAGTTCGGACCAGCACCCAGAGAGAGGAGAGAGTTCCCACATCAAGGAATCATGCATCATATCAACCCCCAACGGAGAAGGCCACTCTCATTTAGTTCGGACCAGCACCCAGACAGAGGATACAGGTCCCACAGCAAGGAATCATGCGTCATATCAACCACCAATGGAGAAGGCCACTCTCATTTATTTTGGACCAGCACCCAGACAGAGGAGAGAGGTCCCACAGCAAGGAATCATGCGTCATATCAACCACCAACGGAGAAGGCCACTCATTTATTTCGGACCAGCACCCAGACAGAGGATACAGGTCCCACAGCAAGGAATCATGCGTCATATCAACCACCACCGGAGAAGGCCACTCGCATTTTTGGACCAGCACCCAGACAGAGGAGAGAGGTCCCACAGCAAGGAATCATGCGTCATATCAACCACCAACGGAGAAGGCCACTCTCATTTATTTTGGACCAGCACCCAGACAGAGGAGAGAGGTCCCACATCAAGGAATCATGCGTCATATCAACCACCAACGGAGAAGGCCACTCTCATTTATTTTGGACCAGCACCCAGACAGAGGAGAGAGGTCCCACAGCAAGGAATCATGCGTCATATCAACCACCACCGGAGAAGGCCACTCTCATTTATTTTGGACCAGCACCCAGACAGAGGAGACAGGTCCCACAGCAAGGAATCATGCGTCATATCAACCACCAACGGAGAAGGCCACTCTCATTTATTTTGGACCAGCACCCAGACAGAGGAGAGAGGTCCCACAGCAAGGAATCATGCGTCATATCAACCACCAACGGAGAAGGCCACTCTCAGTTATTTCGGCCCAGCACTCAGACAGAGGAGAGAGGTCCCACAGCAAGGAATCACGCGTCATATCACCCACCACCGGAGAAGGCCACTCTCAGTTATTTCGGCCCAGCACCCAGACAGAGGAGAGAGGTCCCACAGCAAGGAATCATGCGTCATATCAACCACCACCGGAGAAGGCCACTCTCAGTTATTTCGGCCCAGCACCCAGACAGAGGAGAGAGGTCCCACAGCAAGGAATCATGCGTCATATCAACCACCACTGGAGAAGGCCACTTTCAGTTATTTAGGCCGAGCACCCAGACAGGGGAGAGAGGTCCCACAGCAAGGAATCATGCATCATATCACCCACCACTGGAGAAGGCCACTTTCAGTTATTTAGGCCCAGCACCCAGACCGAGGATACAGGTTCCACAGCAAGGAATCATGCGTCATATCACCCACCACCGGAGAAGGCCACTCTCAGTTACTTCAGCCCATCACCCAGACAGAGGAGAGAGGTCCCACAGCAAGGAATCATGCGTCATATCAACCACCAACGGAGAAGGCCACTCTCATTTAGTTCAGACCAGCACCCAGACAGAGGAGAGAGGTCCCACATCAAGGAATCATGTGTCATATCAACCACCAACGGAGAAGGCCACTCTCATTTATTTTGGACCAGCACCCAGACAGAGGATACAGGTCCTACAGCAAGGAATCATGCGTTATATCAACCACCACCGGAGAAGGCCACTCTCATTTATTTTGATCCAGCACCCAGACAGAGGAGAGAGGTCCCACAGCAAGGAATCATGCATCATATCGACCACCAACGGAGAAGGCCACTCTCAGTTATTTCGGCCCAGCACCCAGACAGAGGAGAGAGGTCCCACAGCAAGGAATCATGCGTCATATCAACCACCAACGGAGAAGGCCACTCTCAGTTATTTCGGACCAGCACCCAGACAGAGGAGAGGTTCATTCAACTTTGGGTTGCACCGCAAGATCATGGTAAAGTTAAAAAAATGAGGATTCAATAAAGAAGTGCCCCGGAGTACAAGAATACATGGTTGATGGGGAGGCAGTTATAAATGTTTATTCTGCACAAGGGAGGCACAGGTCCTGTGGGATCCATGCCTGGTTCATTTTTATGAACGTCAGCTTGTCCACGTTGGCTGTGGACAGGCGGCTGCGTTTGTCAGTAATGACGCCCCCTGCCGTGTTGAATACACCTTCAGACAAAACGCTGGCCGCCGGGCAGGCCAGCACCTCCAAGGCATAAAATGCTAACTCTGGCCACGTGGACAATTTGGAGACCCAAGAGTTGAATGGGGCCGAACCATCAGTCAGTACATGGAGGGGTGTGCAGACGTAATGTTCAACCATGTTAGTGAAATGCTCCTCCTCTGCCTTCGCCTTGGGCTTCCACCTGTTCCCCTGTGACATTTGGGAATGCTCTCAGGAGCGCCTCTACCAGCGTGCGCTTGAACTCGCGCATCTTCCTATCACGCTCCAGTGCAGGAAGTAAGGTGGGCACATTGTCTTTGTACCGGGAATCCAGCAGGGTGGCAACCCAGTAGTCCGCACACGTTAAAATGTGCGCAACTCTGCTGTCGTTGCGCAGGCACTGCAGCATGTAGTCGCTCATGTGTGCCAGGCTCCCCAGAGGTAAGGACAAGCTGTCCTCTGTGGGAGGCGTATCATCATCGTCCTCTGTATCCCCCCAGCCACCCACCAGTGATGGGCCTGAGCTGTGTCGGGTGCCACCCCGCTGTGAACCTGCTTCATCCTCATCCTCCTCCACCTCCTCCTCATCTTCCTCGTCCTCCAGTAGTGGGCCCTGGCTGGCCACATTTGTACCTGGCCTCTGCTGTTGCAAAAAACCTCCCTCTGAGCCACTTCTAACAGACTGGCCTGAAAGTGCTAAAAATGACCCCTCATCCTCCTCCTCCTCCTCCTGGGCCACCTCCTCTTCCATCATCGCCCTAAACATTTTCTCAAGGAGACATAGAAGTGGTATTGTAACGCTGATAACGGTGTCATTACCACTGGCCATGTTGGTGGAGTACTCGAAACAGCGCAACAGGGCACACAGGTCTCGCATGGAGGCCCAATCATTGGTGGTGAAGTGGTGCTGTTCCGCAGTGCGACTGACGCGTGCGTGCTGCAGCTGAAACTCCACTATGGCCTGCTGCTGCTCGCACAGTCTCTCCAGCATGTGCAAGGTGGAGTTTCACCTGGTGGGCACGTCGCATATGAGGCGGTGAGCGGGAAGGCCGAAGTTACGCTGTAGCGCAGACAGGCGAGCAGCGGCAGGATGTGAACGCCGGAAGCGCGCACAGACTTTAAAGAAGTGCCAGGTAACTCCTTGAAGCTGCCTTTGGGGTACTCGGTCCCTGGTGGCGGTGGCCAGTATCAGGCGAACTCTCTTGGCGGCGGCTGTTCTGCTTTTGCCCCCTGCTCCCTCTTTTGCTACGCTGTTGGCTCGGTCTCACCACTGCCTCTTCCTCTGAACTATGAAAGTCAGTGGCACGACCTTCATTCCATGTGGGGTCTAGGACCTCATCGTCCCCTGCATCGTCTTCCACACAGTCTTCCTCCCTGACCTCCTGTTCGGTCTGCACACTGCTGAAAGACGCAGCAGTTGGTACCTGTGTTTCGTCATCATCAGAGACGTGCGGACTCCCATGAGGTGGTATTCCCATGTCCTCATCATCAGTAAACATCAGTGGTTGTGCATCAGTGCATTCTATGTCTTCCATCACTGGGGAAGGGCTAGGTGGATTCCCTTGGGAAACCCTGCCAGCAGAGTCTTCAAACAGCATAAGAGACTGCTGCATAACTTGAGGCTCAGACAGTTTCCCTGATATGCATGGGGGTGATGTGACAGACTAATGGGCTTGGTTTTCAGGTGCCACCTGTGCGCTTTCTGCAGAAGACTGGGTGGGAGATAATGTTGTGAACGTGCTGGATCCACTGTCGGCCACCCAATTGACTAGCGCCTGTACCTGCTCAGGCCTTACCATCCTTGGAATGGCATTGGGCCCCACCAAATATCGCTGTAAATTCTGGCGGGTACTGGAACTTGAGGTAGTTGGTTCACTAGGACGTGTGGCTGTGGCAGAATGGCCACGTCCTCTCCCAGCACCAGAGGGTCCTCTAACACCACCACGACCGCGTCCGCGTCCCTTACTAGATGTTTTCCTCATTGTTACCGTTCACCAAGCACCACAATAAGGAAAAAAATATTTGGCCCAATGTATTGATTTCAAATTCAGGCCTTTTTTTACAGGCACCTAACACTATCTGCTTATTTGTTTATGTAGCGTATTACACTAATCCAGGCACAGCAGTAAACACTGATTTAGGGGAATCTCTCTTTTAGGGCTAGTATTTAGGGCCTGGATGAAAGGTATCCTTTTATGGACAGATTTACAATTGGCCAGCAACTGCTGGGACACCAGATTCAGGGTATTGCTATATTGGCAGGTTAATTTCACCCCAGAACAAAATATATGTGTAAGCGGACACTATGAAATCGGTCCTGCAACTGCTGGGACACCAGATTCAGGGTATTGCTATATTGGCAGGTTAATTTAACCCCAGAACAAAATATATGTGTAAGCGGACACTATGAAATCGGTCCTGCAACTGCTGGGACACCAGAACCAGGGTATTGCTATATTGGCAGGTTAATTTCACCCCAGAACAAAATATATGTGTAAGCGGATACTATAAAATATGTCCTGCAACTGCTTGGACACCAGATCCAGGGTATTGCTATATTGGCAGGTTAATTTCACCCCAGAAAAAAATATATGTGTAAGCGGACACTATGAAATCTGGCCTGCAACTGTTTGGACACCAGATCCAGGGTATTGCTATATTGGCAGGTTAATTTAACCCCAGAACAAAATATATGTGTAAGCGGACACTATGAAATCGGTCCTGCAACTGCTGGGACCTCAGATCCAGGGTATTGCTATATTGGCAGGTTAATTTCACCCCAGTAAAAAATATATGTGTAAGCGGACACTATGAAATCTGGCCTGCAACTGTTTGGACACCAGATCCAGGGTATTGCTATATTGGCAGGTTAATTTAACCCCAGAACAAAATATATGTGTAAGCGGACACTATGAAATCGGTCCTGCAACTGCTGGGACACCAGATCCAGGGTATTGCTATATTGGCAGGTTAATTTCACCCCAGAACAAAATATATGTGTAAGCTGACACTATGAAATCTGTCCTGCAACTGCTTGGACACCAGATCCAGGGTATTACTATATTGGCAGGTTAATTTAACCCCAGAACAAAATATATGTGTAAGTGGATACTATAAAATATGTCCTGCAACTGCTGGGACACCAGATCCAGGGTATTGCTATATTGGCAGGTTAATTTCACCCCAGAAAAAAATATATGTGTAAGCGGACACTATGAAATCTGGCCTGCAACTGTTTGGACACCAGATCCAGGGTATTGCTAAATTGGCAGGTTAATTTAACCCCAGAACAAAATATATGTGTAAGCGGACACTATGAAATCAGTCCTGCAACTGCTGGGACACCTGATCCAGGGTATTGCTATATTGGCAGGTAAATTTCACCCCAGAAAAAAATATATGGGTAAGCGGACACTATGAAATCTGGCCTGCAACTGTTTGGACACCAGATCCAGGGTATTGCTATATTGGCAGGTTAATTTCACCCCAGAAAAAAATATATGTGTAAGCGGACACTATGAAATCTGGCCTGCAACTGTTTGGACACCAGATCCAGGGTTTTGCTATATTGGCAGGTTAATTTAACCCCAGAACAAAATATATGTGTAAGCGGACACTATGAAATCGGTCCTGCAACTGCTGGGACACCAGATCCAGGGTATTGCTATATTGGCAGGTTAATTTAACCCCAGAACAAAATATATGTGTAAGCGGACACTATGAAATCGGTCCTGCAACTGCTTGGACACCAGATTCAGGGTATTGCTATCTTGGCAGGTTAATTTCACCCCAGAACAAAATATATGTGTAAGCGGACACTATGAAATCGGTCCTGCAACTGCTGGGACACCAGATCCAGGGTATTGCTATATTGGCAGGTTAATTTCACCCCAGAACAAAATTTATGTGTAAGCTTATACTATAAAATATGTCCTGCAACTGCTGGGACACCAGATCCAGGGTATTGCTATATTGGCAGGTTAATTTCACCCCAGAACAAAATATATGTGTAAGCGGACACTATGAAATCTGGCCTGCAACTGTTTGAACACCAGATCCAGGGTATTGCTATATTGGCAAGTTAATTTAACCCCCAGAACAAAATATATGTGTAAGCGGATACTATGAAATCTGTCCTGCAACTGCTGGGACACCAGATCCAGGGTATTGCTATATTGGCAGGTTAATTTCACCCCAGAAAATAATCTATCCTTTGCCAGACAGCAGACAGTATTATACTTGTCTAGCCAAAGCTGGAACACCAGATTTAGGGGATTGGTATTTGGGCAATTGTATTTAACCCCTTAATAAAATATAGAAATTGCTGTCCTGAGTTTCTAGGGGTGACAATTAGCACAGCCAAGCCCCTGATGTAGGATATAGCAAAAAAAAAAACTAGTATTGATGGATTGATGGACTTCGTGGCAGCTTCTTCTGGTGCACCACAAGTCACAAAATGGCCGCCGATCAACCCAGAAAATAAGTGACAGAAAAACGCTCTGTGCAGCCTAAAAACCAGTGAGCAAGTAACTAGCAGAAGTTCAATGATTCTCAGCTGTTGATCGATCACTTCATTAAGTGTTTTGGCTAAATTAATCCCTTCCTAATCTCGCCCTAACACAGCAGCTGCATCCTCTCCCTACACTAGTCAGAGCAGTGTGACGTGCGGCGCTACGTGACTCCAGCTTAAATAGAGGCTGGGTCACATGCTGCACTTGGCCAATCACAGCCATGCCATTAGTAGGCATGGCTGTGATGGGCTCTTAGGGCAAGAAGTAAAACGCTAGCTGATTGGCTGCTGTGCAGCCCTTCAGAAAGCGGGAAGTAATCGACGAACACCGAACCCGAACCCGAACTTTTTTGAAAATGTTCGGGTCCGGGTCCCGGACACCCCAAAATTCGGTACGAACCCGAACGATGCTCAAACTGTTCGCTCAACACTATTTCCAAGGCATTAGATATACCATGGAACACAGTGAAGACAGTCATCATCAAGTGGAGAAAATACGGCACAACAGTGACATTGCCAAGAACTGGACGTCCCTCCAAAATTGATGAAAAGACGAGAAGAAAATTGGTCTGGGAGGCGACCAAGAAGCCTACAGCAACATTAACCGCTTACCGACCGCCTAACGCAGGATTGCGTTCTGCAGGCGGTCGGTCTATTCCTCTTTGACGCGCGGGCGCGTCATCTCGCGAGAGGCGAGATTTCCTGTGTTCACAGGATCACGTCGGGGACAAGGTAAACTACAGCCTGCCAGCGCTGATCGTGGGCTGGCAGGCTGTAGAAGTTAAAAAAATGGCATATCAGACGCTCTTTTGTTAACAGCGTCTGATATGCTTGCTGATCGTTCCTTTAGTGGTCCCTTTTGCTTGGGACCACCAAAGGAAACTTTTATAAGTGCACCAAATCACCACACAGACCCCCCCCCCCCCACCCATCCACCCCACCCCCCAAACCCCCGTCACTGATTAACCCCTGATTAACCCCTGATTAACCCCCGATCACCCCATGTCACCCCCTGTCACCCCCTGACACTAATTACCCCCTGTAAGGCTCATTCAGACGTCCGTATGTGTTTTGCGGATCCATGGATCCGCGGATCCGCAAAACACGGACACCAGCAATGTGCTTTCCGCATTTTGCGGATCCGCACATTGCCAGAACTATATAGAAAATGCCTTTTCTTGTCCGCAATTGCGGACAAGAATAGGACATGCTCTATCTTTTGCGGAGCTGCGGCCGGATGTTTGGGGGCCGAAACCCGGAAGTTTGCGGCCGCAGCTCCGCAAATGCTGATGCGGCGAGCGCATAGTGTGCTCTCCGCATCACCGCCAGCCCCATTCACACTGAATGGGTCCGCATCTATTCCGCAGAATTGCGGAATAGATGCAGACATTTTTGCAGACGTGTGAATGGGGCCTTACTACTTTTTTTTTTGCACATTTTTTGGCAGAGATTTATTCATCCACATTGATCGATGCGAATGAGGAAATCTGTGCCGTTTTTTTTTTTTGCACATTTTTGGGCAGAGATTTTTTCATCCACATTGATTATGCGAATGAAGAAATCTGTGCCGTTCATTTTTTTTCTTTTCAGCACAGAGGCTGAACGGGAAAAAAAATCTCATTACCCGTATTCTCAATATAAGGAAAATCGCAGAAACTCCTAATGCTGGCCATACGTGTAATGATTGCGGAGACCCTCAAATGCCAGAGCAGTACAAACACCTCACATGTGACCCCATTTTAGAAAGAAGACACCCCAAGGTATTCCGTGAGGGGTATGGTGAGTTCATGCAAAAATTTTTTTTTTGTCACAAGTTAGTGGAATATGAGACTGGAAAAAAAAAAAAAAAAAACAATTTCCGCTAACTTGTGCCAAATTTTTTTCTTCTGTGAACTCGTCATGCCCCTCACGGAATACCTTGGGGTGTCTTCTTTCCACAATGGGGTCACATGTGGGGTATTTATACTGCCCTGGCATTTTAGGGGTCCTAAAGCGTGAGAATCCAAATGCGTAAAAATGCCCTGTGAAATCCTAAAGGTACTCATTGGTTTTAGGGCCCTTTGCGCATCTTGGCTGCAAAAAAGTGTCACTCATGTGGTATCGCCGAACTCAGGAGAAGTAGGGCAATGTGTTTTGGGGTGTATTTTTACATATACCCATACTGTATGTGAGAAATATCACTGTAAACGACAACTTTTTAAAAAATTTTATTCAAAGTTGTCAATTTACAGAGATATTTCTCACACAAAGTATGGGTATATGTAAAATACACCTCAAAACACATTGCCCTACTTCTCCTGAGTACTGGCAATACCACATGAGTGACACTTTTTGCAGCCTGGGTGCGCAAAGGGGCCCAAATTCCAACGAGTACCTTTAGGTTTTATATGGCTGCTCACAATTTAGCCCCACCCAAAATGCCAGAACAGTACAAACACCCACAAATGACCCCATTTTGGAAGAAGACACCCCACGGTTTCGCTGAGGGGCATAGTGAGTCCATGAAAAATTTAACTTTTGTCAAAAGTTAGCAGAAAGGTAGACTTTATGAGAAAAACAATAAAAATCAATTTCCGCTAACTTGTGCCAAAAAAAATCTTCTATGAACTCGCCATGCCCCTCACAGAATACCTTGGGGTGTCTTCTTTCCAAAATGGGGTCACATGTGGGGTATTTATACTGCCCTGGCAATTTAGGGGCCCTAAAGCGTGAGAAGAAAATTGCGTAAAAATGCCCTCCTAAAAGGTACTCATTGGTTTTAGGGCCCCTTTGCGCATCTTGGCTGCAAAAAGTGTCACTCATGTGGTATCGCCGTACTCAGGAGAAGTGGGGCAATGTGTTTTGGGGTGTATTTTTACATATACCCATACTTTGTGTGAGAAATATCTCTGTAAATTGACAACTTTGAATAAAAAATGTAAAAAGTTGTCGTTTACAGCAATATTTCTCACACGCATGGGTATATGTAAAATACACCCTAAACACATTGCCCTACTTCTCCTGAGTACGGCGATACCACATGAGTGACACTTTTGCAGCCAAGTGCGCAAATGGGCCCTAAAACCAATGAGTACCTTTAGGATTTCACAGGCCATTTTTACGCATTTGGATTCTCACGCTTTAGGGGCCCCTAAAATGCCAGGTCAGTATAAATACCCCACATGTGACCCCACTTTGGAAAGAAGACACCCCAAGGTATTCCGTGAGGGCATGGCGAGTTCACAGAATTTTTATTTTTTGGCACAAGTTAGCGGAAATTGATATATATTTTTTTTTTTATTTTGTTTTTTACAAAGTCTCATATTCCACTAACTTGTGACAAAAAATAAAATTTTACATGAACTCACCATACCCTCACGGAATACCTTGGGGTGTCTTCTTTCCAAAATGGGGTCACATGTGGGGTATTTATACTGTCCTGGCATTTTAGGGGCCCCTAAAGCGTGAGAAGAAGTCTGGAATCCAAATGCGTAAAAATGCCCTGTGAAATCCTAAAGGTACTCATTGGTTTTAGGGCCCTTTGCACCCAGGCTGCATAAAGTGGCACACATGTGGTATCGCCGTACTCAGGAGAAGTAGGGCAATGTGTTTTGGGGTGTATTTTTATATATACCTATACTGTGTCTGAAAAATATCTCTGTAAACGACAACTTTTAAAAAATTTAATACAAAGTTGACAATTTACAGAGATATTTCTCTCACCCAACATGGGTATATGTAAAAATACACCACAAAACACATTGCCCTACTTCTCCTGAGTACGGCGATACCACATAAGTGACACTTTTTTGCAGCCTGGGTGCGCAAAGGGGCCCAAATTCCAACGAGTACCTTTAGGTTTTACATGGCGGCTCACAATTTAGCCCCGCCCAAAATGCCAGAACAGTAAACACACCCCACAAATGACCCCATTTCGGAAATTAGACACCCCAAGGTATTCACTGAGGGGCATAGTGAGTCCGTCTGAGATTTCTTTTTTTTTTGCCAGAAGTTAGCAGAAATTGAAACTTTTTTTTTTTTTTTTTTCTCAGAAAGTGTCATTTTCCGCTAACTTGTGAAAATAAATGAAATGATACATGAACTCACCAAGCCCCTCCGTGAATACTTTGGGGTGTCTTCTTTCTAAAATGGTGTGATTTGGGGGATATTTATACTATCCTGACATTCTAGCTCCTGAAGAAACATGACAGGCGCTCAGAAAGTCAGAGCTGCTTCAAAATGCCGAAATTCACTTTTTTGCACCATAGTTTGTAAACGCTATAACTTTTACCCAAACCAATAAATATACACTTATTGGACTTTTTTTTATCAAAGACATGTAGAACAATAAATTTAGAGAAAAATTTATATAGAAATGTAGTTTTTTTTAAAAAAAATTACAACAGAAAGTGAAAAATGTCATTTTTTTGTAAAAATTTCAGTCATTTTTGATTAATAGCAAAAAAAGTAAAAATGCCAGCAGCAATGAAATACCACCAAATGAAAGCTCTATTAGTGAGAAGAAAAGGAGGTAAAATTCATTTAGGTGGTAAGTTGTATGACGGAGCAATAAACGGTGAAAGTAGTGTAGTGCAGAATTGTAAAAAGTGGCCTGGTCATTAAGGGTGTTTAAGCTAGGGGGGCTGAAGCGGTTAAAGGAGCGGCAGGAATATCTGGCAAGTACCGGCCGTGTGGTCCATGTGACAACAATCTCCCGTATTGTTCATATGTCTGGGCTATGGGGTAGAGGGGCAAGACAAAAGCCTTTTCTTACGAAGAAAAAAATCCAAGCCAGGCTACATTTTGCAAAAACACATCTGAAGTCTCCCAAAAGCAAGTCGGAAAAGGTGTCATGGTCTGATGAAACCAAGGTTGAACTTTTTGGCCATAATTCCAAAAGATATGTTTGGTGCAAAAACAACGCTGCACATCACCAGAAGAACCCCATCCCCACAGTGAAGCCTGGTGGGGGCAGCATCAAGCTGCGGGGCTGGTCTTCTTCAGCTGGGAACTGGGGCCTTAGTTAAGATAGAGGGAATTATGAACAGGTCCAAATACCAGTCAATATTGGCCCAAAACCTTCAGGCTTCTGCTAGAAAGCTGAACATCAAGAGGAACTTCATCTTTCAGCATGACAACAACCCAAAGCATACATCCAAAACAGCAAAGGAATGGCATCACCAGAAGAAGATTCAAGTTTTGGAATGGCCCAGCCAGAGCCCAGACCTGAATCCGATTGGAAATCTGTGGGGTGATCTGAAAAGGGCTGTGTCCAGGAGATGCCCTCGCAATCTGACGGATTTGGAGTGTTTTTGCAAAGAAGAGTGGGCAAATCCTGCCAAGTCAAAATGTGCCATGCTGATAGACTCCTACCCAAAAAGACTGAGCGCTGTAATAAAATCAAAAGTTGCTTCAACAAAGTATTAGTTTACTTATGCAACCATATTATTTTTTTTTTATATTTTTTCTTCCCTCTACCTAAAATATTTAAGTTTGTTTTTCAATTGAGTGGTACCGTTTATAGGTTACATTAAAGGTGGAAAAAGTTCTGAAATGATTTATCTTTGTCTTATTTTTTTTTACATCACAGAAACCTGACATTTTAACAGGGGTGTGTAGACTTTTTATATCCACTGTTAGAACCTCCCCAGCAGCCATTTTCTGCTGTTTTGTAAAGTTTTGAGAGAGACAGCAGTGTCATTGCTGTGCTCGGTGCTTTCCTGTGTCATTACATTAGATCAGGGGTGCACAACCTGCGGCCCGGGGGCCACATGCGACCCTCTATACCATTTTGTGCGGCCCCCAAACATCTGGTGAAAGACATGTAAATCTATGTCATGGCTTCTTACATGTATCTTTCATGTATTCTCCTATTAGATGGGAGTCCTAGAACTGTAACTAGACATTTATAGTATATACTGCATGTTCAATATGCCAAAAATACAGTATTTTAGTTGGTATTACCCCTTTAAGTTTTATTTTCGGCCCTTGGAATTGGTTCGGGCTGACAATGCGGCCCCCAACCAGAAAAAGTTGTGCACCCCTGCATTAGATAGTTAGTTAGCTCATATATATAACACACAGGCTCCGACTGGCCCACAGGGGTACAGGGGAATTCCCCGGTGGGCCCCTGAGCAAGGTGGGCCCCTAGTCTTCCAACCCCCTGCACAAGTGGCACATAACACAAACACAGTAGACTTACTGCACTGCATACATATGTTTAATGTACAGCACCTCAACCAGCCTATGTTCATAGAAAAAACTTGTTAGATTATTTATTATATTTTAATGTATCCGTATGCTGGGCTGCTAAAATAAATTTTACTGGTGGGCTCTAGGTACCCCAGTCCGACACTGATAATAAAGATAGTTAGGGGAGATAGTCAGTGTAGATTAGATTGTGATATAGTGTAGCTGATAGGTTCCAGTGCAGACCTGCTAAAATGTGAAGTGTCACGTATTGGGACAAAATATTTGCATCATTAGTGCCGAATACATTGGAGCACTCTAACTGAATATAAAGCTATTGCATTGTTCTGCCGTGCCAAACATTTTCTCCAGTCTCAGGAATCTTCTAGCAGCTTGGAAAATGTAGCAAAAGTGACCCACGCCTGAATTTCGCACGCATTACATTGCCGATTTTTCGCCATCAAGAAAATAATCTCAAATTTGCGAATATATGACTACTATTCACCAAAATATTTGTGAAATATTGCAAATTCAAATATAGCCCCTGTCGCTCATTCCTATGTAAATTGAAAAGAAATGAAGATTGCAGAAAAAATCGTTGAAAACATGAAATCCAGTTTGGGTCTTTATAATAGCTGAAAGAGCTACTAAAAAAGTGGGTGGGTGCTCAGGTGTACTCAGCCACTGAGGAAGGAGTTAGTCTGAATTCCAGATACACTTGCAAGTATTGAGACCCACTTATTAAGAAACAATGGATATATGAAGAAGATATCCCTTCATCACGAGTAATGTGGAGCGCTACACTGACATTACAATCGGCTTGCTACAATCTGTCCTTTCACTAAAGAACCTAGGCGCCCCAGGATCTACATGTGGAGACACGTGGGTCGCCAAGGACTGACTGCAGATATCGTGGAGAATATAGCTGCACCCGCACCAGTCCGAGAAAGGCGGAGGTAAGGGATTGAGCGCGCCGCTACCACGTGGGGCGCCACAGTCGGTAAAACGTCTCCAGCCAACAGTGAGTATCCAATATTGATCACTGCTACGATACTTCCAGTATTAAAAAAACACCGTATTTACAGCGGAATGATACCATTACTAAATGGAGATCTAATCATATAGAGGACACAATATATTAGGCTACTTTCACACTGGCGTTTTGGTTTCTGTTTGAGAAATCCGTGATGGGGATCTCCCAAACGGTCCAAAACAGATCAGTTTTGCCATAATGCATTCTGAATGGATAAGGATCCGCTCAGAATGCATCAGTTTGGCTCCGTTCCGCCTCTATACCTCTTTGGAGGCGGACACCAAATCGCAGCTTGCAGAGTTTTGGTGTCCGCATGACGAAACTGAGCCAAACGGATCCGTAAATATGAGATAGGTTTTTCTTTGAGTGGTTTCAAGTGCAGAGTGCCGGTCTCAACCATATGTAATTAACTATGTAGGATGCCCTGACATGGACTTCAGACTAGTATTTCAGGTTTTCACTGAGATTTCTGCTAGGGCACCTCCCTGCCTGCTGCAGAACTGATCCAGGCTGTCCATCAGCCTGGAGCCAATCAGTGCAAGCCCCCCCACACACACACACACTTCCTATCAGGGTCTTGTGAGAACACTTCTCCCTCCCTGGTGCTCTTTTCCCACCATGTGCAGTAAAATTAGGCGCTATGCTCCGTTTTACTGCATTCGATCGAAGTTCACAAACCTAGTTAAAAGGAAGATGGACATTAATCCAGAAATGTATTCTGATTGCCACATCTGGAGTGGGGAAGGATTTTTTGGTCTTCCCCCTGGATTAATATAGCAGGACTATAGGTTAGACTTCGTGGTACTTTGTCATTTTCGAACCTTAACAACTATGTAATAGACAGATAGATAGATTTGAGAGTGCTGCAGTATTTTCCTATTTTCATAACTTGTGGACATTGGTTATGTATTAGGCCCCTTTCCACGAATCGGAATCGGAGCGTTGGTATGCGGCAGCTCCCATCCTGACCTCCCTGCACTGACAGGGTCGCATAGCAGTATATTGATTTATAATGCTATGTAGCCCTTACAGTTCTGGAATGTATTGGATAACACTAACAGCATTATCCAATACATCTAAGACCTCTATACAACCCCAGCAGTGCTGGGAGGTCAGAACGGGAGATGCTACTTATTCATGTTGCGAGTCCCATGCATGGAACTCGCTCGTCTGAAAGGGATCTTGGTCTGCTGGCACACCGTCACTTTAATCTTTACTTGTGCTGCTCAAATTTCTATTTTTGTTAGATAAATAGATAGATAGATAGATAGATAGATAGATAGATAGATAGATAGACAGATAGGAGATAGATAGATAGATAGATAGATAGATAGATAGATATGAGATACATAAATAAAGATCCATGTTGCCTCCTCCCTGCACCTATATAACTTACCAACAAAGAATAGATCAGAGGAATGATTCCAAGAGGTGGGCAGATGATGAAGTTTATCATTGTGCAGGTTATACAATAGGGCTTTTTTCTGCGTTGGTGCAAGACGGCTGAGGTTGAAGGAAATGAGGTTAAAGGAGGCGCAGGTGATACTACTGGGGTAGGTATTCCAGTGGTATGTTGTTGTGGTGGAGGATCTTCTACTGGTGAAAGTTCTTCTTGTGATGAAGGATCTTCTAGTGAGTATGGTGGTGGCAGCTCACAGTATTCCGGAGGATGGGGTAAATCTCGAAATGTTATGTATGCCACTGAGAGGCTGGTTGGCCTATCACCCCCATTAAACTGGTCAACTGGTGGTAAATATTCCCTCTGAAAGGCCTCATTGTAGATACAATATACATCGTACTGCTGGCCAAATCCATAGAGGTCCTCATAAAGTGGTGGTAGAGGTGGACCGTCTCTGTCTCCTGACATTCCCCTGTAGAGCCCACTATGAATCTTCGACTCCTTTCTCCTCTGAGTGCGGAGATCTTCCTGCCCTAGGCCACATCACACCTTATGTTACTCCCTTTACATGTCTGTTGTATCACTATGTAAAGAATGTCACTCAACAAGGGGAAGGAGCCAGTACCAATCTATTATTGGATATAGTAATGGTGACACCATCTAGGCATCTGTCTGTGCACATGATATGGATCATACCAAAATTCTTATTAAAGGGGTTGTACAGGATTAGAAAAACATTTCTGAAACTGCTCTGTGTCAGGTATTGCAGCTCAGAAAAATGAAAGAGGATGAGGAGCTTCATTACCACACACAACCTGTGGGCAAATGTGGTGCTGTTTTGGAAAAAAAATCTGCTGTGTTTTTCTGATCTTGGACAATACTATTTTAAGAAACAAACCCCATAAGGACACAACCCCATTTTTCCAATCTGACATGTCACATTGTCACTTTTTTTTTCCGGTTGACTGCTTTTTTTCATGATATATCGTACATTGGGCTAGTGTTAAATTTTAGTTAATCCATTTGGTGGTTCTCACCTCTATTAGGTGCTCACGTTCACAGATTACCCCAATAACCAAAGTAGTGTACAAGTCGAACGGGCACTCAAACCATATGGGGCTATATCAAATATGGATATATTTATTTGAGATTAAAAAATAAGTGCAAAAATACATATGTATATAAAATTAAAAGTAAATATAAATATAAATAAATAGATAAAAATGTCCTCACACGGCCTTTAGCAATTCATATGGTCATAGTCATAATAGTCACTCATATGAGAATAAGGCCAGATAGTGATAGATGCCACTCAGAGTTTGGTATTTCTCAATGTTATCTCCAATATGAGAATGTCTTTTCCCTATATAAAACACCACTTATACTGTATCGCTGTATTCCACAATATTTGGAAGACAAGGGTGGGCTAACAAACAGACAGGTAGTTAAGCAGTCTTTTTACCGTGTCTGTTGGCTGTTCGGTTATGTGTTTAGACCGCATGCCGGAAAGGCATGATTCCCCGCTGCAGTAGTTTGTTTGGAGTGCCGATCTTCTAATGCGGACACACGCCGGGTTGGCGTGTCTCGTCCTAGGCGAGTCTTCTGGGTATAGGTCAGATGATCAGTAACAGGTCACATGGCGTCCCACGTGATTAGATGCATCACTTTTTTTTAAAAAGACCAGCGCGCTGTATCCTTTTCAATATTCGTGAAAGATAAGTCTATACAAACTCATGATGGTTATTTCCATACGTGTTTCGAGATTCCAAATCTCTTCTTTCTGAATATCACTAAACAAAGACAGGGCCAGAAATTTATATATAAAACTTACCAAAAAAGCACATGGAGAAACAGCTACATATTGTTCTCTAGCTGTCATTTACCGAACTGGCTGGTGAATATTCCAACTAGCCAGTTTAGACGCTTAAAAAGAAATTGCACAAATAAAGAACAGTTTACTATTGAGGCAAATAAATTAAAAGAACAATTTCTTGCCAAACAGTATCCAGTCAATGTAATAGATAAATCTCTCCAAAAAGTAGAAAAAATGGATAGGAACACATTCTTCAAACCTAAGGTAACAAACAGTAAGGAGGATAAACAATTACGTTTGATTTTACCCTTCAATAGTCAGTACAAGAAAGTAGAAAGGATGATCAAAAGATACTGGCACCATCTTCTTATAGACAAGATGAAAGGACCACACCTGAGTTTGATTCCCAAAATTACTTATACTAAGGCACCTAACTTAGGTTTGAAAGTTGCGCCAACATGTACCAAAATGAAAACTAAACAAAACACAAGAAAGCAATAAATGACAAAAAGAAAGCATATAAATCACTAACAGGAGGGGAGCCAGGAAGCACTGAAAAACTATAAGGAAAAAAATAGAATATGTAAAAAACTAATAAAAATTGCCAAACTAGAGACCGAGGGATTAATTGCCAAAGAGAGTAAAACTAACCCTAAAATGTTCTTCAATTATATAAATGGTAAAAAATATAAATCTGAAGGAGTCGGCCCTCTACATAGCAATGAGGGAGGGGGGGGGTTTCAGAGAGTGATCAGGAGAAAGCAAAACTATTAAATATTTTTTTCTCCACTATATTCACTGAGGAAAATAAACTGTCAGATGAAATGCAGAATTTAAAAGTAAATTCCCCATTAAAAGTGCCCTGTCTGTAGTGGCGTAGCGTGGGGGGGGGGGGGGGGCCAGGGGGGCCGTTGCCCCGGGCGCCAGACTGCAGGGGGCGCTGGCAGCCGTTTGCTCAAAAAATCTATGAAGTTGCTAACTGATCACAGCGCCACAGAGTGAGGAGCAGTATCAACAGAACAAGCGCGCCCTGATCAATCACCACGGCAGTACGAAGCTCCGCCCATGGCAGCATGAAGCTCCGCCCACAGCAGCACGAAGCTCCGCCTACCTTCCGGATGGAAAGACACTGTGGAGCTGGGACAAGAAGAAGAAGAAGAAGGCTGCTGCAGTGTGTCGCTTCAGGACTCCACAGCAGGCAGCCTGAATGTGAGTCAGTCAGACTGTCAGTGTCACAGTCAGTGTGACAGCTCCCAGAGTGTTAGGTGTGGGGTGGGCAGGCCCACATATTAAGGATATATTAAGGGTAATACTGGTGGTAGGCCTGGAATATGGACACCAGAGGTGGCATCCTTTGGGCAGTACTGTCTCTGGCCATCCTTCACCAGCATCCTGACTGCCACCTGCTTTCCCTGGCACTCAGTGTCACAGTGTGACTGAATCGCTCCCTGAGTGTTAGGTGTGGGGTGACTTATTCACACTGTGACACTGAGAGCCAGGGCAAGCAGGTGGCAGTCAGGGTGGTGGTGAAGGATGGCCAAAGACAGTACTGCCCAAAGGATGCGATCTCTGCTGTCCATATACCAGGCCTACCAGTATTACCCCTTCATATACCGCCTGCTCATCTGGTAAGGGTGACCAGGCGGTATATGAAGGGGTAATACTGGTGGTAGGCCTGGTATAGTTGAGATGAGCAGAGATGGCATCCTCTGGGCAGTACTGTCTCTGGTCATCCTTCACCAGCACCCTGACTGCCACCTGCGTAGCCTGGCTCTCATGGCACTTCACTGCCTGCTGCTTGGCTATCAGTGAGTGACAGTCAGTGTCAAAGGCTACGCAGGTGGCAGTCAGGGTGCTGGTGAAGGATGACCAGAGACAGTACTGCCCAGAGGATGCCATCTCTGCTATCCATATACCAGGCCTGCCACCAGTATTACCCCTTCATATACCGCCTGGTCACCCTGACCAGGCGGTATATGAAGGGGTAATACTGGTAGGCCTGGTATATGGACAGCAGAGATCTGTATTATTAGTATATAATGCCCTGCAGTATTTTTAGTATATAATAGCCCCCTCTGTATTATAATATATAATGGCCCCTCCGTATTATTAGTATATATAATGACCCCCTCTGTATTATTAGTATATATAATGGCTCCTCTGTATTATTAGTATATAATAGCCCCTCTGTATTATTATAATATATAATGTCCCCTCTGTATTATTAGTATATATAATGGCTCCTCTGTATTATTAGTATATAATAGCCCCCTCTGTATTATTATAATATATAATGTCCCCTCTGTATTATTAGCATATACAATGACCCCCTCTGTATTATTAGGATATATATATATATATATATATAATGGCCCCTCTGTATTATTAGTATATATACTGGCCCCCTCTGTATTTTTAGGATATGTAATGGCCCCCTCTGTATTATTAGCATATATAATGACCCCCTCTGTATTATTATAATATATAATGGCCCCTCTGTATTATTAGTATATATAATGGCTCCTCTGTATTATTAGGATATATATATATAATGGCCCCTCTGTATTATTAGTATATATACTGGCCCCCTCTGTATTATTAGGATGTATAATGGCCCCTCTGTATTATTAGCATATATAATGACCCCCTCTGTATTATTAGTATATATATATATATATATATATATATATATAATGGCCCCTCTGTATTGTTAGTATATATACTGGCCCCTTTGTATTATTAGGATATATTGGCCCCTCTGTATTATTAGGATATATAATTGCCCCTGTGTATAATGATAGTAGAGGATGATAGTAAAGTGAGGAATTTAAAAATGTTTTCTGTGAAACTCTGCAGAGACGAGACGTGGCTGTTAAAAGGTGTCGACTCATGACGTTCTAATTTCCGAATGAAGACGGTGGCCCACCCTGCCAAATCCTGGCCCCAGACTTCAGGTCACACTGTGTGTGTTCTGAATTCTGGGGGTTCACACCCATCTACTACATTATCTGTACTCAGAGAGTTATCACTGTGTTATCTGTAGTGTTACATAGAACTGCAAGTGACATCCACTAGGTTATCTGTAAAAAGGGGCGTGCGCACAGGTTGGGGGGGGGGGGGGGGGTGCAATACATGGCTTGCCCCGGGTGCTGGAAACCTACGCTACGCCACTGCCTGTCTGACCCAGGAGGAAGTACAACAGTGACTTAAAAAGATTAAAATATACAAATCGCCAGGACCAGATGGCATACACCCCCGTATCCTAAGGGAATTAAGTGATGTCATAGCCAGACCTTTAGTTCTGATATTTGCGGACTCTATGCTGACAGGGAATGTTCCACAGGATTGGCACATAGCAAATGTGGTGCCAATATTCAAAAAGGGTCCAAAAACAGAGCCCGGAAACTATAGGCCGGTAAGTTTAACATCCATCGTGGGTAAACTGTTTGAAGGGCTTCTAAGAGATGCTATTTTGGAGTATCTCAATGGAAATAAGCAAATAACGCCATATCAGCATGGCTTCATGAGGGATCCGTCATGCCAAACGAATTTATTCAGTTTCTATGAGGAGGTAAGTTCTAGACTTGACAGCGGCGAATCAGTAGATGTCGTATATCTGGACTTCTGCAAAGCATTTGACACTGTACCACATAAAAGGTTAGTACAGATGTAACATGGTTAGCACTCCTGAGATTTCTGAGTTTGGTTATCTAATCTAAGCAAACACCTTCAATTGCTTTTCAATGGCTTTTTTCTCAAGATAATAAAATGAGTTAAGAAATTTGAGTTAACAGTGGGAGTGCTAACCCTGCTACATCTGTATATAAAATGAGGATGCTCGGACTGGGAGAAAATGTCTGTATGTGGGTAAGTAACTGGCTGAGAGATAGAAAACAGAGGGTGGTTATTAACGGTACATACTCAGATTGGGTCACGGTCACTAGTGGGGTACCTCAGGGGTCAGTACTGGAGGGGTCACTGTCACTAGTGGGGTACGTTGAGGGCGTGAAAAATTAAAAACAGAGTGTCACTCCAGAAAAAACTTTGGTTGCGGGAGAGCAACCGCGTTTTTTGAGGAAGAGAACTGGCAAGGGCGCCAGAGGATGGACAAATGCGAGAGAATAGAAAAAGATAATAAATAAAGGTCTCAAATGAGTGTTAGGATTAATGTCGGAGAGAGAGCATGTATAGTTTAAAGGTAGGCAGCCTATGGTTCAAGGCGTGAGGAAAAAACAACACAGCCCAGCAGGATAAATAGAAGGGAGGGGGTTCTGGACCATAAAAATCCTACTTTCGAGAAGTAGAAAATGGCGCCACACCAGAATAGACAGATAGATAAAATATTGGATAGGTATTACCAATGTTGGTAGTATAGCACTTACTTCACTAGGGAGGGAAACCTGTGGGACGGATAGATAATCCAGTGGTGAATACAGATATAAAACACTGATGAATATTAGGACTTACTTCACTAGGGAGGGAAACCTACAGAGATAAGCTCAAGACACTCTGAGGTTTTTACCTCCCTCGCCTGGGTCGCTTGAACTGATGGTGGAAATGATCAGCAGGTCCAATCGGATCCTCTTGAAATTTTCTTTATTGGTAAAAAGACAGGCAGTGTGGTACAAAAAAGGGCTCAACGCGTTTCGGGGTCACAAATAATCCCCCTTCATCAGGAGCATGAATATACATGGAGAGAGGCATTGTTTATTTAAAGGCTAAAAAGGCGCCACAAGTTAGCGGTGCGTCATTTCCGGTTTGCGTTCCAGGGTGGAACGCACCGGATGTAAGTGAATGTGCCAATACGTTCAAAAAATATATATACCCTTTCGGGGTCGAGCTAGATCTACCCGATCATTTAAAATATGATAGTGATAGTATACATTAAAGAAAAACATAGAAGAAAAAGACACATACATGTACCCAAGTTTTTTTCAGGAAATCGGATGTGACGTCACTTCCGGGGTGTGTCGGAGGTGGAACGCATAGGTCGCGGTCAGTTTCCAGTGTGAACATCCATAGCTTAGGGCCAAAAAACACGTCACTTCCGGCACGTATGCGTTCCAGGGTGGAACGCATCGCGATTAATGTAGCGAATACACAAATTAGTAGTAAATAAAGGCAGTTATTGATGGTTTAATAGGGGATGGTGGTTATATTCTCGATGGGGAGTACAGGACCATATGAAGAAATTTTTTTGTTATAGATGAGATTGGTATAAATAAATAAATAAAATCGGGTGAATACTAATAGTGGCATCTTTTGATATCATAATATAGTCGGGTGGGGAGGTTTGGATAAAATATGTATAAAAGATCTGTATCAAAAAGAAAAAGAAAATATATAAAAAATATATATATAAAAAAATATATATATGAAAAATAAATATAAAAGATCTGTATCAGAAGAAAATCAATAAAAAAATAGTTAATGGTGTGTATATATACTCAAAACATAAAGATATAAGTATAAAAAACACGGTACATGTTCCCTATAAGAAAGTATATATATACAAAAAAAAAAAAAAAAAAGTCTCATCTGTAAACGAATAGTGATGGAGCTATATGTATAGGTAAAGATGGGAGGAACATATTTAATAGTTGGTATGTTCCAGAGTTTCATTAAGTCCAAAAGGAGTTAGTGTGTTACATTTATGGATCCAAAACATCTCTTTGCGGGCAAGCTGTTGGAAAGATGTGGGGATCCAGTCTAGAGGGATGACTTTTGCGCCATTTGGGTCCTTGTTGTGGTATTCAGAAAAGTGTCGGGATACACTATGGGTTAGGATTCCACGGTTTATATTAGAGCGATGCTCATTCATTCTTTCCCTCAAAGACTGAGTGGTCCTTCCTATGTACCATAAGTCGCATGGACATATGAGTAAATATATGACATTTTTTGTTCCTATATCCTGCATTCGGGTAGATCTAGCTCGACCCCGAAAGGGTATATATATTTTTTGAACGTATTGGCACATTCACTTACATCCGGTGCGTTCCACCCTGGAACGCAAACCGGAAATGACGCACCGCTAACTTGTGGCGCCTTTTTAGCCTTTAAATAAACAATGCCTCTCTCCATGTATATTCATGCTCCTGATGAAGGGGGATTATTTGTGACCCCGAAACGCGTTGAGCCCTTTTTTGTACCACACTGCCTGTCTTTTTACCAATAAAGAAAATTTCAAGAGGATCCGATTGGACCTGCTGATCATTTCCACCATCAGTTCAAGCGACCCAGGCGAGGGAGGTAAAAACCTCAGAGTGTCTTGAGCTTATCTCTGTAGGTTTCCCTCCCTAGTGAAGTAAGTCCTAATATTCATCAGTGTTTTATATCTGTATTCACCACTGGATTATCTATCCGTCCCACAGGTTTCCCTCCCTAGTGAAGTAAGTGCTATACTACCAACATTGGTAATACCTATCCAATATTTTATCTATCTGTCTATTCTGGTGTGGCGCCATTTTCTACTTCTCGAAAGTAGGATTTTTATGGTCCAGAACCCGCTCCCTTCTATTTACTAGTGGGGTACCTCAGGGGTCAGTACTGGAGGGGTCACTGTCACTAGTGGGGTACCTCAGGGGTCAGTATTGGGCCCTATCCTCTTCAATATATTTATTAATGATCTTGTAGAAGGCCTGCACAGTAAAGTATACATTTTTGCAGATGACACTAAACTGTGTAAAGTAATTAACACTGAAGAGGACAGTTTTCTGCTACAGAGGGATCTGGATAGACTGGAGGCTTGGGCAGAAAAATGGCAGATGAGGTTTAACACTGACAAATGTAAAGTTATGCACATGGGAAGTGTCATGCCTTTTCATAAGGATATAAACATTTATACATTTACTAGTGTTATAACATGTATTCATGGCCTATAAGAAGCCATGTTGAACTTATATTCACCCTTCTGTATGAACCTTCATTGTGTAAAAGAAAAATATAGGTTCAAGGAAAGATCCTTCCTGGCAGATGTGGGCCTATCTAAGGGAGTAATTTTACCTTATCACTAGGCTATGAGCCGACATGAGGTTCTTCCTGGCTCTCGTCTGGCATTCTTTCATAATGAGATATATTAATGAGACATACATATAATGTCTGTTTGTTCATATAGTGGATCGTATTTAGTCTTGACACAAGTTAATCAATATATCACATATGTGTTGTTTTATATTTCATATATTGGTTTTATTTTGTTACATGTTATAATCGTATACTAACGTATATATATCCTGTGTGTGTATCACCTGAAGTGTGTATTCCTGATGTATATGGGAATGCATGTGGAGTTGAACTTAATAAGAAGTTGCTGATGGAAAGTTGTGTTATTTTCGTAAGATAAGGCACCTGTGAAATCCAAAACCCACACATTTGTTGCCTTACAAATTTCTGGGAATTTAAGTTTTAATTGCTTCAAGTGTCAGGGGGTATGCCTCCCTTTTTGATGTATGTCCCAGGTGGTGGATGTCTACCACTGAACATAAAGTCACATTATATAAATTTAACTACTAAAAGCTTGACATTTATAGCTTATACAACATTGCCGCCTAGGTATCGGCAGGTAACATAACACGTTCAACACAAAATATTTTGGGTAATGTATGATCTCACAGTACCATTACCATATGTGCACACCCTCTGGTTTGGTTGGAAGACTGTAATCTAAAGGGGTGTATGCTTTTTGATAAGTCTGTGAATATTAATCATAGATGGTATGAGAGAGGGATCTCAAGAAAAGAAAAAAAACTACAAACAAAGTATTAAACAGACACGTGGATTTCATCCTGAATCCCGGGGAACCCTCTGGAGAGCTGACCGTCCCTCCGGAGCCCTACTCACCTTTTGACCCTTGGTAACGTATATCTTGCTTATTGCTTGCGGTATTGATAAGTTACTCAGCCCGGTATATAGTCAAAGATCCCCAATCAAGTCTGACCATTCTCTTAGCAAAGATGCATATTGTTAATGGAGCATCAGACATTGATATCTAGTCCTTGGGAACTTTGTTATTCCCTAGCCTTATACCGAGCTGGTAAATTTATGGTGCCGCCATATACCTCAATTAGTTAAAAGGTGATAGAAAGGGGTACTTTTGCATCCAATCAATGCGATATTCAGTATCGATTGAAAGTAGTGGTATTATATTGCATTGTCTATCATGGTACAGGTTGTATTATTGGTTTTGTTTCTAGCACTAATGTATAATAAACTCGCATATATTTTTGCATAGATGATGGTACCTAGTTTTCTTTTTAGTTGCACAAAATAATTAAGGTTCTCATCAACGAGCTGAGAGGTTATTATGTCGCCCTCTCCTCAATAGGATCAATAACTTTGATATTTTTTCCTTTGATCCTTTCTTTTGTTTTTTTTGTATATAAAGCATTTTTGCGCTTTATATCCGCGACAGAAGGAATAATGCAAGTCACTCGTACATACTAAATGGTAAAACACTCGGTAACACTGACATGGAAAATGATCTAGGAATTTTAATAAACAGCAAACTAAGCTGTAAAAACCAGTGTCAGGCAGCTACTGCCAAGGCCAATAAGATAATGGGCTGCATCAAAAGTGGCATAGATGCCGTGATGAGAACATAGTCCTACCACTTTACACATCACTGGTCAGACCACACATGGAGTACTGTGTACAGTTCTGGGCTCCTGTCAACAAGGCAGACATAGCAGAGCTGGAGAGGGTTCAGAAGAGGGCAACTAAAGTAATAACTGGAATGGGGCAACTACAGGACCCTGAAAGGTTATCAAAATTAGGGTTATTCACCTTAGAAAAAAGACGACTGAGGGGAGATCCAATATTTTATATAAATATATCAGGGGTCAGTACAGAGATCTCTCCCATCATCTATTTATCCCCAGGATTGTGACTGTGACGAGGGGACATCCTCTGCGTCTGGAGGAAAGAAGATTTGTACACAAACATAGAAGAGGATTCTTTACGGAAAGAGCAGTGAGACTATGGAACTCTCTGCCTGAGGAGGTGGTGATGGTGAGTACAATAAAGGAATTTAAGAGGGGACTGGATCTATTTCTGCAGTGTAATAATATTACAGGCTATAGCGACTAGAGAGGGGTTGTGAAGTTATAAAAGCCTGGAGAGCAGCCTTCTTAGGGTGAGCTTGGAAGAGGCATCCAGGAGAATTAATCGACATTCAAGTGTGAGAGCATCCTCCAGGGATCAGAGCTGTAGGCAAGGGGAGCTGATTGTGTCCATTACCGGGATCTTGTCCAGAGGAAGGGAAACTGCTGCCAGGAACGCCGATGAGATCTGAGGGGTAAAGCCACAGACACTGCAGTACTGCATGCTTGCTGGAGAAACTTTTGCTCCGTCCCAGTCACCAGCTTACACAAAGCAGACCCGGGTCGGTAAGACTAATTGTGCATGCATCGCATTCAGTTTTGGCGCCTCGGATCCTAGAGACTGAGAGCAGGCCTGTAGTTAGTTAGTAAGGTTTGTGGTTTTTGTCAGACCACAATTGTTAACTGCTCTTAACAAGGACTTGTCTTTTAAAGTGTCAGTTCACACCGGAGAGCTGAGAAGCTTTACAACTAATTCAAGCCAGGCTGGTGTATTCAGGAGGATCGCTATAGCATGTGCTGTTAAACCAGTTGTTGGGGAGGGAAATATTATATCATGGAAAAAGATTGTAAGGTGTTGTGCTGTACCGCAGGCTAGCCCGCATTACACACCCAACAATTGTTCCTGACTCTAGGATAATATCAGTTAAGGCACGGCTGATCTATTTAAGTAGATATTAGATACATTTACTGCTAATACCTCCAGCATCCACCAGAGGGCACCAGACTGTACAGCACCAGGGTATCAGCCTCCTGGCTCGGTGTATGTAAATGTATTTGAGTGTTGCCAGCCTCTGGGGTTGCGTTTATGACCACGTTAAAGTAAAAATAAATACAGTTTTGGCAAAACTGGGGTTTCAGTTGCTTTCTGTAACGGACCGTTACGCACACAACTCTGTTTAGGCGATATTCCCTTTTCTGACACACCGGCAGTTACTGCAAGCACCAATTTCCCGAACTGCAAGCACATGAATGCTCCAGACTCCCGAACCGGAAACAGTATACAGCCGAACAGGAAAAACCCTAGGAACGGTTTACACTCCTGGCAGTCGCACTGTAACAGCATACACTCCAATTCCCCCCAAGAACGAGACGACACTTCGCTTGAGGGTTAAGCAGAACACATGTACTGGCCCATACAGCCTCTTTTTATTCACATGTTCAGTCCAGAGGAATACCCCCTGGACTTCTACATTAACCAATCATAAAATAACAAAGGAATGACCCTCCCGCACAGAGTACACATTCCCTCCCCTCTGCCAGTGATATAATTACTAAACACAATGGACGAACTTATTATCACCGGCAGGAAAATATACAGTTTTATACAACGTTCCTAACTTCAAAACTATGCATGGGATTTCAATAAAAATTACATATTAATCATCAATCCATTCAGGGGAACAACATATCCAAAAATGTTTCTGTCCAATGGCTCCACCATGGCTGTGTTGGGTACTGGTCTCCTGGATCTGTGGGTTGCTGAGTGGGCAGAGGCCAGTGGTACTCTGCCCTGGTGCCCGCGCTTCAGCTGGAGTAGCCTGGTTGGAGCCTAGCTGGGAAGAGGGATAGTAGACTCCTCCCCTGGACTTGGTCCTGCTGCTGGAGGGAGACCGACTGTCTCCCTTTGGACAAACCTCCGTGCTGCTGGGGACAGGACCGACTGTCCCTACCCCTGTAGCCCAGGTGCAGAGACCGCAGTCCCCTCTGCCCCATCTAGGAGAATAAGGTCTCCCCTTTGGTAAATAAGCTGCTGCTGGGGAGAGGTGGTAAGAAGTGCCTCTCCTGACATACTCTCTGCTGTTGGAAAGGGGACCGACTGTCTCCCCTTTCGATACATTGTCCCGCTGTTGGGGAGTGAGACCAACTGTCTCTGCTCCCTGCAGGACGCACTGCCGCTGGGGAGGAAGGACGGCACCTTCAGCTCCCTGTACCCACTTGGCTGCTGGGAAGAGGGACCGACTGTCTCCTCTCCTAAGGGCACACACTGCCGCTGGGGAGGAAGGACGGCACCTTCAGCTCCCTGTACCCCACTTGGCTCCTGGGAAGAGGGACCGACTGTCTCCTCTCCTAAGGGTACCCACTGCCGCTGGGGAGGAAGGACGGCACCTTCAGCTCCCTGTACCCCACTTGGCTGCTGGGAAGAGGGACCGACTGTCTCCTCTCCTAAGGGCACACACTGCCGCTGGGGAGGAAGGACGGCACCTTCAGCTCCCTGTACCCCACTTGGCTGCTGGGAAGAGGGACCGACTGTCTCCTCTCCTAAGGGCACACTCTGCTGCTGGGGAGGAAGGACGGCAACTTCAGCTCCCTGGGACTCGCTCGGCCACTGGGGTCTCTCCCCTGGCCCACCCTGCTTTAAACTGCAGGTACTCTCCCATTTTCCTCTTCACGAGCTGCACGACTCTCTCTGAGGGTTGGGTCCAAATACAGCCAGCACCGCATTAACCTCTCTGTCCAACTGCTCCTGAGTGTAGCTGGACGCCATGCTTGCCCTGCTGAATTTAGTTCTTTTTTGTAGATAGGGGCGCTGTACGGGTACTAGCGCTGCCCTCAAGTTGTAATCCAGGAACTGGTGTAGCCTTGTAGCTGTCCTTCTGGGCCGTAGGAATGATCCTGTCGCTTGCCACCAATTGTAGCGGACCGTTACGCACACAACTCCGTTTAGGCGATATATTCCCTTTTCAGACACACCGGCAGTTACTGCAAGCACCAATTTCCCGAACTGCAAGCACATGAATGCTCCAGACTCCCGAACCGGAAACAGTATACAGCCGAACAGGAAAAACCCTAGGAACAGTTTACACTCCTGGCAGTCGCACTGTAACAGCATACACTCCAATTCCCCCAAGAGCGAGACGACACTTCGGCTTGAGGGTTAAGCAGACCACCTGTACTGGCCCATACAGCCTCTTTTTATTCACATGTTCAGTCCAGAGGAATACCCCTGGACTTCTACATTAACCAATCATAAAATAACAAAGGAATGACCCTCCCGCTAGAGTACACATTCCCTCCCCTCTGCCAGTGATATAATTACTAAACACAATGGACGAACTTATTATCACTGGCAGGAAAATATACAGATTTTATACAACGTTCCTAACTTCAAAACTATGCATGGGATTTCAATAAAAATTACATATTAATCATCAATCCATTCAGGGAACAACATATCCAAAAATGGTACGAGTTAGACCAGGGGTTCAGAAATGAGTAAAAAGTGTCTTTGTGGAACTGGTTTGGGCCGGAAAGCCATGCTGGCAGTAGGTCACAGAGTCCACTCCATTGTGCGCATGTTAGTGAAAAGACACAAAAATACACAAATATACATAACTCCTATTATGCTGAACAGGACCCCCACATTCAGCCTATCCCCAGATGGCTTGGATCCGAGCGCTCAATATATCCGAACAGCGCTCAGATGCCACAAACACAGTCACATCGCCATGGGGTTTCAAGCTTAGCATGGGCTGATGAGAGGGCCCATAATCCTGGGGCAGCAGGCCGGCAACAAGACTTCTCCAGCACCCAGTGTCCAGGTTGGTTTCGCCACATTTCTCCCTTTTCCAAAAGGACTAACAAGGTACCTAATCTTCTGTCGGTTAGTGCCTTGGTTAGTCCAGCAACCCACCCACAAAACACAATCAGCAGTGCAGCCCCCCACAACACTTGGTTACTGAACCTGGGAAACTTTGTCGCCTGTTTCTGTCCAATGGCTCCACCATGGCTGTGTTGGGTACTGGTCTCCTGGATCTGTGGGTTGCTGAGTGGGCAGAGGCCAGTGGTACTCTGCCCTGGTGCCCGCGCTTCAGCTGGAGTAGCCTGGTTGGAGCCTAGCTGGGAAGAGGGGATAGTAGACTCCTCCCCTGGACTTGGTCCTGCTGCTGGAGGGGAGACCGACTGTCTCCCTTTGGACAAACCTCCGTGCTGCTGGGGGACAGGACCGACTGTCCCTACCCCCTGTAGCCCAGGTGCAGAGACCGCAGTCCCCTCTGCCCCATCTAGGAGAATAAGGTCTCCCCTTTGGTAAATAAGCTGCTGCTGGGGAGAGGTGGTAAGAAGTGCCTCTCCCTGACATACTCTCTGCTGTTGGAAAGGGGGACCGACTGTCTCCCCTTTCGATACATTGTCCCGCTGTTGGGGAGTGAGACCAACTGTCTCTGCTCCCTGCAGGACGCACTGCCGCTGGGGAGGAAGGACGGCACCTTCAGCTCCCTGTACCCCACTTGGCTCCTGGGAAGAGGGACCGACTGTCTCCTCTCCTAAGGGCACACACTGCCGCTGGGGAGGAAGGACGGCACCTTCAGCTCCCTGTACCCCACTTGGCTCCTGGGAAGAGGGACCGACTGTCTCCTCTCCTAAGGGTACCCACTGCCGCTGGGGAGGAAGGACGGCACCTTCAGCTCCCTGTACCCCACTTGGCTGCTGGGAAGAGGGACCGACTGTCTCCTCTCCTAAGGGCACACACTGCCGCTGGGGAGGAAGGACGGCACCTTCAGCTCCCTGTACCCCACTTGGCTGCTGGGAAGAGGGACCGACTGTCTCCTCTCCTAAGGGCACACTCTGCTGCTGGGGAGGAAGGACGGCAACTTCAGCTCCCTGGGACTCGCTCGGCCACTGGGGTCTCTCCCCTGGCCCACCCTGCTTTAAACTGCAGGTACTCTCCCATTTTCCTCTTCACGAGCTGCACGACTCTCTCTGAGGGTTGGGTCCAAATACAGCCAGCACCGCATTAACCTCTCTGTCCAACTGCTCCTGAGTGTAGCTGGACGCCATGCTTGCCCTGCTGAATTTAGTCCTTTTTTTTGATAGGGCGCTGTACGGGTACTAGCGCTGCCCTCAAGTTGTAATCCAGGAACTGGTGTAGCCTTGTAGCTGTCCTTCTGGGCCGTAGGAATGATCCTGTCGCTTGCCACCAATTGTAACGGACCGTTACGCACACAACTCTGTTTAGGCGATATTCCCTTTTCTGACACACCGGCAGTTACTGCAAGCACCAATTTCCCGAACTGCAAGCACATGAATGCTCCAGACTCCCGAACCGGAAACAGTATACAGCCGAACAGGAAAAACCCTAGGAACAGTTTACACTCCTGGCAGTCGCACTGTAACAGCATACACTCCAATTCCCCAAGAACGAGACGACACTTCGCTTGAGGGTTAAGCAGACCACATGTACTGGCCCATACAGCCTCTTTTTATTCACATGTTCAGTCCAGAGGAATACCCCTGGACTTCTACATTAACCAATCATAAAATAACAAAGGAATGACCCTCCCGCACAGAGTACACATTCCCTCCCTCTGCCAGTGATATAATTACTAAACACAATGGACGAACTTATTATCACTGGCAGGAAAATATACAGTTTTATACAACGTTCCTAACTTCAAAACTATGCATGGGATTTCAATAAAAATTACATATTAATCATCAATCCATTCAGGGAACAACATATCCAAAAATGGTACGAGTTAGACCAGGGGTTCAGAAATGAGTAAAAAGTGTCTTTGTGGAACTGGTTTGGGCCGGAAAGCCATGCTGGCAGTAGGTCACAGAGTCCACTCCATTGTGCGCATGTTAGTGAAAAGACACAAAAATACACAAATATACATAACTCCTATTATGCTGAACAGGACCCCCACATTCAGCCTATCCCCAGATGGCTTGGATCCGAGCGCTCAATATATCCGAACAGCGCTCAGATGCCACAAACACAGTCACATCGCCATGGGGTTTCAGCTTAGCATGGGCTGATGAGAGGGCCCATAATCCTGGGGCAGCAGGTGGGCAACAAGACTTCTCCAGCACCCAGTGTCCAGGTTGGTTTCGCCACACTTTCCTCATTTGTGATTTCACTGTATCCTGGGGAGCCCACCCAGTACATGGCTTACACATCCTAACTGGATGATTTTTCTCAATGGAGTGCCCATTAACTGTCTGTGTATAGGTTTTTACCTTTCAGCCCCTCCTTCAGTGTGCAGCACACATGTCTCTGAGGTAACCACTCAGGAATGTGGACTTATCGTCACAATGGAGGTCTAAGTATTCCTAACTCCCTATATTAAAAGGAATATCATTACATAGAATATAGAAAATAATAAAAAGGGCAACAAAATCAAAGGGGATAGAGCTAAAAATGAATAAACAAACCGACCAAACAAGGGGTCTGCCCAAGAGCAGCTTGTGACACTTCCGAAGGGAAGTAGGAGACGGCAGTCCCTCCACTCCATCAAAATATGCCAAAACTGCTCTCAAAACCAAGACCAAATCAGAGTTATTGATGGCAGTAGTGTGTCAAGCCGTCGCATAGGATGACTTACCCTGAGCCGGCATCCTCACGACTCCTGAGAGTACCTCAACAGTTGCTTTTGAGGCGCTGGCAACAGGCGCTGATAAGTACCACTCCATCTCCGAGATCTTCTCTTGGAAGTGGATGCTCCCTATTTTCCAATCTCGCCAGCTTCGTAAGTAAGAGAAAAGAACTAGGAAGGGGGTGTATACTGCTAGCCTGATGTGTTTCCGTGGTATCATGAGAACACTCCAGGTAAGACCCTGCCTGCACCACTATCGTAACAGCCCCAGATGCTGTCGCTCCCAAAAAGGAGCAACCCCAACATCAGCATGTGTAATCACACTCAAGGCAGCAGGGAAAATCGTGCCTCGTACAGGTGAAAAAAGGGAATTGTCATGCACAGTGACCTGTGCTCCTGCAAGCAGGGGAGGGAAACCTCAAGCCAGATGGAGAAGAGGGGCCAACCCTACCCCCTCCGCAGTACGCAGCAGGCCTTACAAGATCAGGAGACTGGGAAGCAATCAGCCCAGAAGAGCCTGAAAGGAAACCAGGAGCCCCCAATGGAAGACAGGGGGCCGGATAAAGAAGAGGCCGTGCACTCGCGGACCAGAGCAGCAGTATACCTCCCTACTTTTTAGAAGGTCAAAGAGGGACAATTTTGGTTCACTGTGTGAAAGATCCATTTTACGTGCTGTAAGGCATTAGCTCGGTTTCGGGGGTCACTTTCACAAGTATCTTCAGGACACACGGTACCAATGTCCAAACAGTGCATTAATTTGGTTCCAGCACAACATAAACTGTACAGAAAATAAACACCTTGCCCAGCTGGGCCCTAACTAAACATACACCGTGTCCCTACCTCGCTATTAGTCCCAGTTCACACCTGGAACTCATGCGCCTTGTAGTCCTCCAGCCCTCCCAGGCTTACAGTCCTCCAGCCCCTAGGCTGTGCAGCAACAAAGTCCCTTGGGGGATTTGGGCTCACTAGTCCGCCTGACTAGGACCCATGCAACCCACTACTAGGCGTTGCTTCGTCCCCCAAGACCAGGCTATACCAAGCCTCGTAGTCCCTCAGCCTTGCCCAGCTGAGGCCACCTCACAGAGCCGTCCCAGGCCATTGCTTCACACTCTCTCCCAGAGCCTCCTTGGCTCTCCTTCAAAACATCTCCATTGAATGAGACAGAGGGAGGTGCTTTATCCCATCCGGATACCTCCAGCTCTCCCACCTGTGGTGGAATAGGGACGTGGACAGCACTATCCACCCCTTCCTTACCAGTAACCAGAGTGAGACCTGTCACTGTCTCACACTGCATATCTAAACTTCAATAGTTTTCTTTTACACAATAGTGCAAAAATTATGTGAATATAGAAATTCCCAAAAATCCAATTTAAATCAAATAATGAAATAATATTGTGAGTAACATGTGGAGATATGATTTAAATCTTGTCATTTTCTCCAGGAGTGGGCACCCATCTGCGACCCTGGGACCAAGACGGACGTTCTACTGGCGTTCCTTTGCGGGTAAGGGGACTAGGAAGGGGAGAACTCCTAGTAGGAACCAAATAACGGCGCCATGTTTGGTCTCCACTTGTATCTGTATTGTAATGCATTGCCTGTTAGTGTATTACACTGAGTAAAACACGAACAGGTTGCCTTGGAGACTTGGCCTGTATCTCCTAGGTCCTGATGCTTCTGGTAGGTCCCGATGCCTCTGCCTTCTCACCCATTGGGTCCCCGTCACCGCAGCGTAGGGACCCGATGGGATCCCTCACCCGCCACAAACACATTCTATGCAGCAGTCAGCTCTGACTGCGGCTTAGAATGGGTTAATCAGCCACTATTGGCTTTTACAGCGATGCCGGCGGATACAACAGGGTCCCGGCTATCAATGACTGCCGGACCCCCGCACTGATCAGGTGGATGCCAGAGAAGTGCCCACCCGATCAGCGTGACGTAATAGTACGTCAAATGGCGGAAAGTCATCTGCCGCTTTCAAATACTATTACGTCATTGATCAGGAAAGGGTTAAATACAGAGAGGAAGCAGACAAGCATTTTCTGGATGAATATTGTAAATGTAATAATGCAAATCTATCTCTCAGATGAAAAAGAGGGACATTTAAGAAACAAAGAGCGACATATGGACTTAAGTCAAAAAGAGGGACTGTCCCTCCAAAAGAGGGACACTTGGGAGGTCTTCTGCAGGCCACCGTACAGAGGCAGAGGTAAGAGAGGCTTGCGACTGCTGCTCCACATTGGCTCGTGAAAACGGAGAGGAGAGAGAGCCACGTATGAGTACTGCTCAACTCTGGCGGAGCGAGCGGGTGTTACAGGCTGTGGTAGTGTAAGACCGTGAACCGGGTAGTATAGCAACGCTACGGAACAGGGAAAATGACACAGACACCAGCAAAAACAGAAACTTTACTTAACAGTAGTAGAACTGCAACAATACAGACATGCAAAGAATACGCTATATCCCGGACCCACAGTCACTGTCCCGGTCCACTGGACAGGCCTAGCCGATGGTGGACACAGCAGAGCCTGCAAAGTCAATACTGTGCCGCAAAACAGCACAAACCTAGCCGATGGTGGACACAGCAGAGCCTGCAAAGTCAATACTGCGCCACAAAACAGCACAAACCTAGCCGATGGTGGACACAGCAGAGCCTGCAAAGTCAATACTGCGCCACAAAACAGCACAAACCTAGCCGATGGTGGACACAGCAGAGCCTGCAAAGTCAATACTGCGCCACAAAACAGCACAAACCTAGCCGATGGAGGACACAGCAGAGCCTACAAAGTCAATACTGCGCCGCAGAACAATTCTGTACAGCCTGACAATCACGCCACCCTATCTATCTATCTATCTATCTATCTATCCTGTCTAATTTCAGGCCTAGGCGATGAGTAAACGGGTGTACTGACCTGCGTCCGTTCTGGGCCTGAGGATGCCTCTTAACCGAAATGGCCACCAGCCTCTCGGCACGCCTGTGGCCTTGCTTGATAGTTAAGACTTTTGCCCACATGCTGTAAGTAGTCCTCCTGGAACAATCCCTCTTCCTAAGAGCCGAATCTAGGTGAGGGATAACGATTAGTCCCCTTCCACTGCGTCCCCGATCACTCCAGGACACTCGGACACCAAGATAGAATCGGATTCAGTCTCACACAGAAAATCCCTTTCACCATGTCAGCTCAGCTCCCACTTCCTGGTTCTTCTCTCAGCAGCAGAGCATGAGTCATCACTCTTTTGCATATTTAAATTCAGCAGTAACAGAGTACCAGCGGCCTCTTGTGGTAAAAATTCAGAATGACAGTTATAGACAAACTGAACAAAGAGAGTTGTCTCACAACAATCTCACAGTAACGCAAGAAGGGTAGGGGAGGTGGGTGGCAGCGTTACAGACGCTGGTGTAATGGGGAGTGGGGAGGCAGGCACACTCAAGCGCTGCTCCGCTCTGCAAGATCCAGCAGGTATAGCATGCTCCACCTTAGCCTTTGTGGGGCGGGGGCTAAGGCGGGTGTGAGAGTCTGAGCCGCCGAAGCAGCAGCAGAGCCACCACCAGAAAGGAGATCCTGTAGCCATTCAATGCCCTCTTCAGCTACCCTCAGTGCCACATGTCACAGGTTGTCATCAGCCATGGAAATCCTTATATGCAGATCCTCACGTTTGGAATGAGGTAAAGATTTTGTATGGAGACGAGTGATGGCATTATCGATCACTCCTCCCCATACTGTGAAGGAGATCGCTGCATGTAATAGTAGCGGTCTCCTCCATTGATAATCAGGCAATTGTCGGGAAGGAGCGATTCCTTCCCAATAATCACCTGCTGTATCGTCCCGTCTAAAGATACCTTAAGTCTTAACCCCTATAGCCCGTCCATCTGTAACAATAACCGCAGTTGTATTGCTCTCTTATCATGATGACAAATCAAATTATGAAGGAGCTTTTGGGCTCTAAAAAGCTTGAAAACAGAATTTTTTGGGGTTAGCCAATAAAGTTATCACGGGAAGAATACTTTTGTCTTTTTTTAACACAAAAGTACTTGAAGGCTATGTACACCTTTGGAGGCAGTTTTTGTTTCTGATTGCATTTTACTCATTTTTGGCAAAATATCATTTTTTCAATAGGCCTTTATTAAAAATATTGAGCGCTTCTGTCACAAAGGGTTAACTGTTTTTCTAGCTGTGTGACGGGTATTTTCACTTTGTGCCAGTCATCTAATAAATCTTATATCTAAACTACTAAGAGGGCAATTCTTATCTGTAAGATAAGAACTGAGTGTTAGTAATGTCAGAGAGCAGAGATAAGGAGCCCGTCAGCTCCTGGTCTGATGGAAAAGACAGAAAATCCAAAGGATGCTACTAGAGCACGTCAGCTCTGTACAGAAAAAGGACGTCATATTTTTTTAATAAAGACTGATTTCAAAAATTGAGTACTATGCAATAATAATTTAAAAAAAAGGCCCCCAAAGGTGTACATAGCCTTTCACATCACATACCTTTAGGGGACAGAAGTGCAAGAGTTGTAGTACAGATAGAGCAGGCTGTATCACACCCTGTGTAACGAGCGCTAGGGCGAACATTCGCTGCACTGACAGCTGGGGGCGTGCATTTAACAAGTGCTGCATCCAACGTGTTAAGAAGGAGAAGTGAGTCACTGTCGCGGGATAACTTTTTAATCTTTATTCAAACTTGGTAATTTCTTGAACATTTGGTAGGACTGCGGGATGGTGGTCTCCTCCTCTGCATTTCTGTGACAGGAGATGGGGCTCTCCACCCTGAGGAGCTCCACCGCCATCTTTATATTATACAATAAAACCAAAAACATAACCCGCCAAATCAATTCAAGGAGCATGCTTTTCCTTTTTCCATCAAAGATCTGCTGCATTTTCTCAGACACCACTAGGGGGAGCTCAGTGCATAGGTATTTTTACAGCTTCCATCGAGTTCAATGATAACAGTATATATTTCTGTGCACTGAGCAGGCGGTCAGGTTTATTATGTTGTGAAGGGCTTTGTTCAGGGTAAATACAATATAATGAGAGATCTGGTGGTCAGAGGGTGAAGTGGAGGCCAACTTTTTTTTTTTTACAGTAAAAAAATAATAATCCATTAACAAAACAAAAAAATGAATCACAAATAGGGTGGGGGGGGGATGGGGACGACCGGGTGACTATAGTATTTACAAGAATAATTCCAAAATGACTGATTATGGATTCAACTTAATAAAAACATTCACAGTAGACAAGAGCAGCTCTTGCGTAAAAGCTGCTACTCCGACAGGTGAAATGCTCAGCAGAAGAAGATCTTATTCCTGAATTCTCTGTATTCTTACGGTTGTTACTGACAACAGGACCAATACCAAGAATCATCCGAGGAGGATCCAGCAGATGCTGTAATGTTTCTATTGAGCAAAAAAATAGGGACCATGATGTATAATGGTATAAATACCCATAAATTCAATAATCCAATCCACAGATTCATGCTGAAGACTCTGCTGGACGATCCTCCCTGAATAACACAAGAAAGACAATAATTTGTTTATTATAAATACTTTCTAGCTACATAGATAGATAGATAGATATAGTTAGAAAGATAGATATGATATAGATAGATAGGATATCTTTCTATCTATGTCTCGCTATCTAATCTGTCTTTTTATCTATCTATCTGTCTACCTATCTATCTATATATCTCTATCTTCTATTTATCTCTCTATCCATCTATATCTATCTCATATATCTATCTATCTATCTATATATCTATCTATCTGACAGAGATAAACAGATGATTAGATAGATAGATAGATAGATAGATAGATAGATAGATAGATAGATAGATAGATAGATAGATAGATAGAGAAATAGAAGATAGAGATAGATAGATAGATAGATAGATCTGCCTCCCACCAGCTGCTGATCGGAGACGCCAGGGAGCTCGATCGGTTCACCTGGGAGCTGTTTATGACTGGCCCTGGCCGCATCTTCCTTGAGAACGAGGAGTTGAGTGGAAGAAGTGGCGGTGCGGATTTGGCTTCTGTCCCTGTGTGGGATACGACGCTCCAGTTCCCCCAATTGAGGTGTTGGAGCTGGTGTGGAGCCGTATTGTAAAGCTGCCAGAATGGGGATTTAAATAGGGCTTAAAGAGGCTGCTTGTTACACACATTAGAAGGACTGATGAATTTAGAATTGGTGAGGTTTGACGTCACCATGCCGGCCGGAGTGATGATGTCATCAAGAGCAGCGTGAGATTTTGCGCTGAATCTTCAATCTTCAAGGTAAAAAGTATGATTTTATTTATTTATTTGTTATTTTACACCAGATTATTGCTGTCAGACGCCACGATCAGTGATGAACGCAGCATCTGAGGGGTACAATGATGGGGGGGTGGGCGCGATCTCTGTCCCCTGTCATTGCACCCACTACTTACAAAGAAATGTGCTTCATGATGCAGTAATTTGAATCTAATTTTCCAGTGCTTCGCTCATCTGTAGGTATAAAACCTATAATGCCTCAAAAGAAAAAAGAGGACCAAGGGACCATCTGTAGGAGATCTGGAGTTGGTTTGGAGAAGAGGCAAAAGCAAAATGCAATAAATAAGTATATGTCAGCCGCTGCTTCCGCTCGGTCTTCCAGGTCTGGGCAAAATGCTGCAGGAGATGAGGAGAGACATTGATCCGAGGACGTTGTAAGAGGGGAGGAAGAAAGGGATGGAGGACATTGAAATAGACTCGAAGATGGTTAAAGAGACTTTGGAAAGCAAAGTGATGGATTCGATGGATAGGTCGCGTAGATCTAATGAGCCTTACGGAGTACTGTATATGCAACGACGGTTCCTGGAGAGGTGTAGTGTGGGGACTCTATGTAGTGTGGGAATCTATTTTCTCAGGAGAGAGCCCACAGGGTGCCCACTCAGAGAAGACCACCTGGAGAAGTCCCTACGGCTATATTAGTTAAGTTGTTAGTGGCTTGAGACTGGGGCATTATCCTGAAAGATGCCAAGTTCTATATTCAAGGGGGGGGAAAAATAATGTTATTTCCGGATTATTCAATGGCCGCTAGCAAACAGAGGAAAAAATATGGTGACATCAAAAAGAGATTGAGACAAGCTGGTCTGAAATATAGCCTACTTTTCCTAGCCAAATTACCGGTTGTTTTTCAAGATAAAGAGGGACATTTATGAAGACCGGCAATTTAGACACCGATCTTCGTCCCTCCTGCGCTGGCAGTTTATCCACCTAAGTTATGTAGAGCCGCCGGCGCATCCACAGCGAGTCTAAATCTACACCAGCTCCTTTGCTGGCGTAGATTTAGATAGTTTTCTATGCCTAAAACAGGTGTAGAAAATGATAAATAAGATGAGCCTGCCGGCTCACCCCCTTCCCCACCCATGCAATGCACCCTTTTTTTAGATCTCGGCGACAGATAGACACCAAAACATTTTCCATCCTTAATTGGGTCGAAAAGGTTATATATTTACTGAGTCACATTTTTGATGGTTAAATATTTTGGCACTTTAGTAAGGGAATATGGGATTTCACATAGGGACTTTTACGAATGTTTGCAACTTAGGAGTATGATGTGCTCATCACCTTCTCTAGACAGGCATAGAAGAGCTTCTTCTCAAGGTGTTAAAGCAATTGATATTGGATAGAAAATCAAGTGGGTCTTTGTCTAGGATGTATAAACTGGTACTGCAAACGAATCTCCTATTAAAGTGTTTTTCTAGAGAAAAATAGGTTGACGTAATGTAGGAAAAGGTATGGGAGGATGTAGTAAGGTGTCCATTAATGGTGTCACTGGATGCCTCTTACAGACTCACCCAATACGTTTTATTACATACTGTAGGTTGCACTGTTCACCAGCTCTTTTAAAAAGAATTGGGGTTAAGACCGAGGCGTAGCTATAGGGGGTGCAGAGCTAGCAGTCGCTACCGGGCCCTGGAGCCTGAGGGGGCCCAAAGACCTTTGTGATGCATAAGAAGACACCAGTATTATAGAAAGTCCATGCTGGTTAAGTTACACCTCTGGCTGGAGGGAAGGGGTTAGGTCAAGAACATGGCATCAGGAGGGTGAAGTTTAAATTTTTGCTTCAGGCAGCATAAAGGCAATGTGCTTCCCAGCCCCTGGCCACAAAGAACTGAGGGAAGGGGGGCCCAAGCTGAACTCTTGCACCAGGACCCATGAGCCTTTAGCTACGCCCCTGTTAAGAGATACAGATGAATGTCCTAAGTGATATAGTTGTTAAGGTTGGAAAAAGAGGTCATTTATTATACTGAAATATGCCTATATTAGACGTATTTCAGGCGTAGATGGTGGCGCAACGGTTAGCCGTAATCTGCGATTTTTCCCCGCTCAGGCCAGGTCTAAAAAAGTGGGTGTGAAGTGATCGGGTAAGGGGAAGGCCGGCAGGCTCATCTTATTCATCATTTTCTATACCTGGTTTAGGCTTAGAAAATGGTCTAAATGTAAGACAGCAAGGAAGCTGTTGTACAGTTAGAACTGGTGCTGGAAGCGCGCTTTTTTTCCAGGTGTAGGGAGCAGCCCCTTGTTTTTTCAGGTGGTTTAACGCAGAATAACTTCCCTCAATATTTTTTGTATGGTCCGTTTATATGTTTATAATTACGTATAACCAGGGACCATTCAGAGTGGGAAACATTAACCACAACTTTTTGGATACAATCTTGAAGCCAATTTTCAATCCAATTATAAATTATATTTTCTGAACAAAAAGATCTCAATTTACCGATTAGTTGTCTGTGTGGGACAGTATCGAACGCCTTTGCAAAGTCCAAAAACAAAATACCGACAGCCTTCTCTCTGTCCAGGCTTCTACTCACCTTCTACAAATCAGGTTAGTGTGACAGCTTCTGTTCTTATTAAAACCATGTTGGGTATCACTTATTATATTATTGACATTTACATAGTCCTGCATGTAGTCTCGTAGAAGGCCTTCAAACATTTATCCCACTATGGATGTTAAGCTTACTGGTCTATAAGTTCCTGGTGAAAACCTAGCACCCTTTATATATATATATATCTATTATTACACTCCAGAAATACATCTAGGCCCCTCTTGGACTCTCTTAGTGAACTCACCATCACCACCTCCTCAGGCAGAGAGTTCCATAGTCTCACTGCTCTTACAGTGAAGAATCCTTTTCTATGTCTGTGTACAAACCTTCTTTCCTCCAGACGCAGAGGATGTCCCCTCGTCACAGTCACAGTCCTGGGGATAAATAGGTGATGGAAGAGATCTCTGTACTGACCCCTGATATATTTATACATAGTTATTAGATCTTCCCTCAGTCGTCTTTTTTCTAAAGTAAATAACCCTAGTTTTGATAATCTTTCAGGGTACTGTAGTTGCCCCATTCCAGTTATTACTTTAGTTGCCCTCCTCTGAACCCTCTCCAGCTCTGCTATGTCTGCCTTGTTCACAGGAGCCCAGAACTGTACACAGTCCTCCATGTGTGGTCTGACTAGTGATGTGTAAAGTGGTAGGACTATGTTCTCATTACAGGCATCTATGAACCTTTGGATGCAACCCATTATCTTATTGGCCTTGGCAGCAGATGCCTGACACTGGTTTCTACAGTTTAGGTTGCTGTCCATTAAAATTCCTAGGTCTTTTTTAATGTCAGTGTTACTCAATGTTTACCATTTAGTATAGAGAAAGTTTAGCAGCTCTCACCTGCCCCACCTTCACCTGTGAACACGGAAGGCCCGTGTCAGGAACCGGGAAAACACAAATCCAAAAAGTTCAAAGATCCAGCTCCACTTCAGTAAAGGAATTCACTTTTTATTGCTTGCGGTAAAAACACATCCAATTACAAAAAGTCTTCATCTATGCGTTTCGGACTACCAAAGACAATTTAAGCCCTTACTCCTTACCATTTAGTTTGTACGGGTGACTTGCATTATTCCTTCCCATGTGCATAACCTTACATTTGTCAGTTTTAAACCTTATATGTCACTCTGCCTAAGCCTCCAATCTATCCAGATCCTGTATCACTGCGGGCTTGCTGCAGGCTTCTAGTGTGTGAACTGTGGCCTGTAAATGTGTGTACTCTTGTCTGCATCACAGTGCAGTTCTTAACACTGTTGCTGTGCAGGCTGTCTGCAGGTTCTCTTGTGTACTGGCTGCAGGTTTTCTCCTGTGTATGCACGTTGCTTAGAAATGGGTGCTGGCTGCAGCCTTTCGTGTTTGAACGTCGGCTTGTGTATGTGGATACTTCGTGTTCTTTTTAGGTGTGTCTGCTAGGTGGTCAGATGACCTTGTTACCCTGCTATATGATCCTTGACTCTGGGGGTCTTTGCTGGGTGAAGGAGATATGCACCTGACTTAAGGATAATCCATTTGCTCTGTCTGTGTGGTTACCTAGCGAGACATCAAGGTCACCTTGCCCGGTTCATTGTCCTGTCTGTGACTGCCATTTGTCGTTCCAGACTTCCGCTTGTCTGTGCAGCTCTGCGTGTGACCACCATGTGTCATCCTACATGGGATCCAGACATCTGCTTGGCTGATTATGTGTCTTGTCTATGACTGCCATGTGTCGTTCTGCATGGTGTCCAGACTTCTGCCGTTTGTGCATCTTTACTTGCGACCGTCATGTGTCATTCCGCAAGGGGTCCAGGCATCTGCTTGTATGCCTGTGTGGGCGGCTCTGTCTGGGACTGCCATTAGTCGTTTCACATGGGGTCCAGGCATCTGCCATGTCTGGGACTGCCATTAGTCGTTTCACATGGGGTCCAGGCATCTGCTTGTCTGCCTGTGTCGGCAGTTCTGACTGGGATCGCCAAGCATCCATGCCGCATGTGGTCCAGGCATCTGCTTGTCTACTGGTTCCCGTTGTCTTGTCTGAACTGCGTCCTGTGCAGTTGTTTGGCCCCAAGTCAAACTGGTGCACTTAGTAAAGTGATATTATCTGTCACTGGCCCCTTACCTGCTGTTCCAGTTCCTGTCATGTCTACATCTCTGTAATAAGAATTTGTGTTGGTCCTTGCCTTATCTGATTGCTTGGCTCGTGTGTGTTTGCCTGAGATGTTCTAGCGGTCAGTAGGACCCTCGCTAGAACATGAAAATCCATCTGTAGCAGTATACTGTTAATTATTTTACACAGTTTAGCATATTTCAGAACATATACTCTGTAAATTTAAAAGAAATAAAGATTGCAGAAAACATAGAGGAAAACATGAAATCCAGTTTGGGTCTTTATAATGACGGAAAGGGCTACTATAAAAGTGGGTGGGTGCTCAGGTGCACTCAGCCACTGAGGAAGGAGTTAGTCTAAACTGTGAAACGCGTCTGGTGTTTACAATTACATTTGCAAGTATTGAAACCCACTTATTAAGAAACAATGGACATATGAGGAAGATATCCTTTCATCACGAGTAATGTGGAGCACTTCATGGACATTACAATCGGCTTCCTACAATCTATCATCTCGCTAAAGAACCTAGGCGCCCCAGAATTGAGCGTGCTGCTACCACGTGGGACGCCACGGTTGGTAAAACATCTTTAGCCAACAGTGAGTATCCAACATTGATCACTGTTAAGATACCTACACTATTAAAAACTACCGTATATACACCGGAATGATACAGTTACTAAATGAAGATCTCATCATAAAGAGGACACAATATATTAAATATAACATCCCTGTATTCTATGATACTGAATGAACTAACAGACTCATAATCATTACCAAAGCATCTGGACTTCTCCAAAGCATTTGACACCGTACCTCATAAAACGTTAGTATATAAAATGAGGATGCTCGGACCGGGAGAAAATGTCTGTAAGTGGGTAAGTACCTGGCTGAGTGACAGAAAACAGAGGGTGGTTATTAACGGTACACACTCAGATTGGGTCACTGTGACTAGTGGGGTACCTCAGGGGTCAGTATTGGGCCCTATTCTCTTCAATATATTTATTAATGATCTTGTAGAAGGCTTGCACAGTAAAATATCAATTTTTGCAGATGACACTAAACTGTGTAAAGTAATTAACACTGAAGAGGACAGTTTTCTGCTACAGAGGGATCTGGATAGATTGGAGGCTTGGGCAGAGAAATGGCAGATAAGGTTTAACACTGACAAATGTAAAGTTATGCACATGGGAAGGAATAATGCAAGTCACCCGTACATATTAAATGGCAAAACACTTGGTAACAATAACATGGAAAAGGATCTAGGAATTTTAATAAACAGCAAACTAAGCTGTAAAAACCAGTGTCAGGCAGCTGCCGCCAAGGCCAATAAGATAATGGGTTGCATCAAAAGGGGCATAGACGCCCGTGATGAGAACATAGTACTACCACTTTACAAATCGCTAGTCAGACCACACATGGAGTACTGTGTACAGTTCTGGGCTCCTGTGAACAAGGCAGACATAGCAGAGCTGGAGAGGGTTCAGAGGAGGGCAACTAAAGTAATAACTGGAATGGGGCAACTACAGGACCCTGAAAGGTTATCAAAATTAAGGTTATTCACCTTAGAAAAAAGACGACTGAGGGGAGATCTAATAACTATGTATAAATATATCAGGGGTCAGTACAGAGATCTCTCCCATCATCTATTTATCCCCAGGACTGTGACTGTGACGAGGGGACATCCTCTGCGTCTGGAGGAAAGAAGGTTTGTACACAAACATAGAAGAGGATTCTTTACGGTAAGAGCATTGAGACTATGGAACTCTCTGCCTGAGGAGGTGGTGATGGTGCGTACAATAAAGGAATTCAAGAGGGGACTAGATGTATTTCTGGAGTGTAATAATATTACAGGTTATAACTACTAGAGATGGGTCGCTGATCAAGGGAGTTATTCTGATTGCCTGATTGGAGTCGGGAAGGAATTTTTTCCACTTAAGTGGGGAAAATTGGCTTCTGCCTCACAGGGGTTTTTTGCCTTCCTCTGGATCAACTTGTAGGAAACAGGCCGAACTGGATGGACAAATGTCTTTTTTCGGTCTTATATACTATGTTACTATGTTACTATGTAAAGGTGGACTACCTATAAAGGAGACTGATTTTTTTTACATGGGTCCAAAATAACCCAACTGTGGTATTATTTTATACATTTTTTATTGTTTATTTTTAATATAGTGATATATGCAAGTGTGTTATTGATTACTCTCCATATGTAAATGTGATATGTATCATAACTCTCTGCAGCCATATCTGTGTTAGTTATTAATGATGGAAACATTAGCGAGCTACCTCATAATAGTGTATCTACCACACATACGGTCTTTAGTGCAATATTGCCATTATGGCACACCATTTCATATGATAAATCAGTGTATGATCATTTTTTTACCATTAGCATTGTTATAATTATTGTCTTTATTAGTTTCAATTGTGTTTTTATTATGTTTTAGGACTATGTTGTGAATATAGTTGATATAATAAATACTCTTATGAGATTATGAGGTTTTTCTCTGAGTGGTTTCAAGTGCAGAGTGCCGGTCTCAAACATATGTAATTAACTATGGAGGATGCCCTGACATGGACTTCAGACTAGTATTTCAGGTTTTAACTGAGATTTCTGCTAGGGCACCTCCCTGCCTGCTGCAGAACTGATCCAGGCTGTCCGTCAGGCTTGAGGCCAATCAGTGCACCCCCCCCCCTCCACCCACTTTCTCTCAGGGTCATGTGAGAACACTTCTTCTCCCTCCCTGGTGCTCTTTATCCGCCATGTGCAGTAAAATTGGGCGCTATGCTCCTTTTTACTGGATTCGGCCAAAACGTCTGTCATCCAAAAAAAAACATTTGCAAAGTTCACAACAAACGCAGTTAAAAGGAAGATGGACATTGATCCAGGGATTTGTTCTCATTGCCACATCTGGAGTGGGGAAGGATTTTTTTTTCTCTCATAGGTTTTTTTTTGTCTTCCCGCTGGATCAATATAGCAGGATTATAGGTTAGACTTCATGGTCATTTTCCAACTTTAACAACTATGGAATACATAGATAGATCTGAAGTGCTGCAGTATTTTTCTATTTTTATAGCTTGTGGACATTGGTTATGTCTTAGGCCCCTTTCACACGAGCAAATTCCACGAATCGAACTCACAGCATTGGTATGCGGCAGCTCCCGTCCTGACCTCCCAGCACTAACGGGGTCGCATAGCATTATATTGACTTAATGCAATATAACCCTTACAGTTCTGGAATGTATTGAATAACACTAACAGCATTATCTAATACCTTCCAGGCCTCTAAGGGCTGCATAGCATCATAAATCAATATAATGCAGTGCTGGGAAGTCAGGAAGAGAAGATAGATAGATAGATAGATAGATAGATAGATAGATAGATATGAGATAGATAGATAGATAGATAGATAGATAGATATGAGATAGATAGATAGATAGATAGATAGATAGATAGATAGATAGATATGAGATAGATAGATAGATAGATAGATATGAGATAGATAGATAGATATGAGATAGATAGATAGATAGATAGATAGATAGATATGTGATAGATAGATAGATATGAGATAGATAGATATGAGATAGATAGATAGATATGAGATAGATAGATGGATATGAGATAGATAGATAGATAGATAGATATGAGATAGATAGATAGATAGATAGATAGATAGATAGATAGATAGATAGATATGAGATACATAAATAAAGATCCATGTTGCCTCCTCCCTGCACCTATATAACTTACCAACAAAGAATAGATCAGAGGAATGATTCCAAGAGGTGGGCAGATGATGAAGTTTATCATTGTGCAGGTTATACAATAGGGCTTTTTTCTGCGTTGGTGCAAGACGGCTGAGGTTGAAGGAAATGAGGTTAAAGGAGGCGCAGGTGATACTACTGGGGTAGGTATTCCAGTGGTTTGTTGTTGTGGTGGAGGATCTTCTACTGGTGGAGGTTCTTCTTGTGATGAAGGATCTTCTAGTGAGTATGGTGGTGGCAGCTCACAGTATTCCGGAGGATGGGGTAAATCTTGAAATGTTATGTATGCCACTGAGAGGCTGGTTGGCCTATCACCCCCATTAAACTGGTCAACTGGTGGTAAATATTCCCTCTGAAAGGCCTCATTGTAGATACAATATACATCGTACTGCTGGTCAGATTCATAGAGGTCCTCATAAAGTGGTGGTAGAGGTGGACCGTCTCTGTCTCCTGACATTCTCCAGGAGAGCCCACTATGAATCTTCGACTCCTTTCTCCTCTGAGTGCTGAGATCTTCCTGCCTTGGGCTGAGGTTACTCACATTACACCTTATGTTACTCCCTTTACATGTCTGTTGTATCACTATGTAAAGAATGTTACTCAAGAATTTAAAGGGGAAGGAGCCAGTACCAAGCTATTATTGGATATAGTAATGGTGACACCATCTAGGCATCTGTCTGTGTACCAAAATTCTTATTAAAGGGGTTGTACAGGATTTGAAAAACATTTCTGAAACTGCTCTGTGTCAGGTATTGCAGCTCAACAAAATGAAAGAGGATGAGGAGCTGCAATACCACAGACAACCTGTGGGCAAATGTGGTGCTGTTTTGGGAAAAATCAGCTGTGTTTTTCTGATCTTGGACAATACTCTTTTAACACTTAAACTCCATAAGGACACAGCCCCATTTTTCCAATCTGACATGTCACATTGATAATTTAGGAACACTTTTACTCATCCGATTGATTCAGAGACTGATTTTTTTAAATGACATATCTTACATTTTGCTAGTGTTAAATTTCGGTTAATCTGATTGGTGGTTCTTTAAAAAAAAAATTGTAATCTTAAAAATTTTCATTTTTCTGGCCGGGAGACCATACCTCATGGCACCCAAAAAGTTAATCAAAAACATTCATTGTTCATTTACTTTGTGTTGCCAACATTATTTTTAAACATCCTTGTATTTTTATTACGTTATAAGCTAGATAAATTTATCAATTTGTTTTTTTTTTCCCCAACATTTTCCCCAACTTTTTTAGGGATTCTACAAGACAAGTCTGGACTGGCAGATTCTTGGTGGGCCGCTCTTTATGGGCACACAGTGGGCTGCCCAAGTCCAGCTCTCCTTTGTTAAATTCTCTAAACCTGTTCAGATATTTTTGGAATGAGCCACCTGCCTCAGTCTGCCACACAAGCCTACGATGTACACTCCTAAGTAAGGCTACTTTCACACTAGTGTTTTTATTTTCAGGCATTGAGTTCCGTCCTCGGGGCTCAATACCGGGAAAAAACACTTACATTTTATTCTAATGCATTCTGAATGGTGAGAAATCCGTTCAGGATTTATCAGGATGTCTTGAGTTCAGTCACTGTCAGTCATTTTGGACGGAGGAAATACCGCAGCATGCTGCGGTTTTATCTCTGTCCGAAATGCCGGAACACTTGCCATCATGCCGGATCCGGCATTAGTTTACATAGGAATGTATTAGTGCCGAATCCGGCTTTAAAAATACTGCATTAACGGATCAGTTCTTCCGGTCTGCGCATGCGCATACAGATCAGATCACTGGTAGTTTACTCTAGTCTTCATCTAATAAAGAGGTAGAATAAATGTAGTGTGTGTAGGTATATAGTATATACAGCAGTGTACTGATCTGTGAGGTATGAGTTATAAACTATAATGTATATATGTACTGATATCTGTACACACTGTACCTCATATATCTGTACACCGCTGTATATACAATATACATACACACTGCATATATCATAAACACATATACATACAGTTGCAAGAAAAAGTATGTGAACCCTTTGGAATGATATGGATTTCTGCACAAATTGGTTATAAAATGTGATCTGATCTTCATCTAAGTCACAACAATAGACAATCACAGTCTGCTTAAACTAATAACACACAAAGAATTAAATGTTACCATGTTTTTATTGAACAGTGTAGGTGGAAAAAGTATGTGAACCCCTAGACTAATAACATCTCCAAGATCTAATTGGAGTGAGGTGTCAGCCAACTGGAGTCCAATCAATGAGATGAGATTGGAGGTGTTGGTTACAGCTGCCCTATAAAAAACACACACCTGTTCTGGGTTTGCTTTTCCCAGGAAGCATTGCCTGATGTGAATGATGCCTCGCACAAAAGAGCTCTCAGAAGACCTACGATTAAGAATTGTTGACTTGCATAAAGCTGGAAAAGGGTTATAAAAGTATCTCCAAAAGCCCTGCTGTTCATCAGTCCACGGTAAGACAAATTGTCTATAAATGGAGAAAGTTCAGCACTGCTGCTACTCTCTCTAGGAGTAGCCGTCCTGTAAAGATGACTCCAAGAGCACAGCGCAGACTGCTCAATGAGGTGAAGAAGAAACCTAGAGTGCCGGCTAAAGACTTACATTGCTGCATGTTTTCAGTTTGCACAAGAGCACCTGGATGTTCCACAGCAGTACTGGCAAAATATTCTGTGGACAGATGAAACCAAAGTTGAGTTGTTTGGAAGAAACACACAACACTATGTGTGGAGAAAAAGAGGCAGAGCACACCGACATCAAAACCTCATCCCAAATGTGAAGTATGGTGGTGGGGGCATCATGGTTTGGGGCTGCTTTGCTGCATCAGGGCCTGGACGGATTGCTATCATCAAATGAAAATGAATTCCCAAGTTTATCAAGACATTTTGCAAGAGAACTTAACGTCCACCAGCTGAAGCTCAACAGAAGATGGGTGTTGCAACAGGACAACGACCCAAAGCATAGAAGTAAATCAAAAGCAGAATGGCTTAAAGAGGACCTTTTACCTGAAAATGCATGTTAAACTAAAGATATACCCTAACTTACCGGCCCCCGGTGGTGCTTATTCTGCTCTTCTTTTTTCTATATGTGCCCCCGTTTGTCCGCGGTGCCCCCCTCAATATCTCCCGCCGTGTATGCTAATGAGCCATTCGGCTCAACTGGGCGGGCCTGCAAAAGTTCTCCCAGGCGTGTCTGCCTTTCCCCTGGCACGAAGCGCAACCAATAAGCGCGCTCCGCTCTTAGCCAGGGAGAAGACGCTCCAGTTCTCGCAAGATTTGCGAGAACTGGAGCGATTTCATCCATCCTGAGCCGATGCTGGCTACGGGAATCCAAGATGGCGCCAGTTAGAGTCCTGACCTCAACCCGATTGAGATGCTGTGGCATGACCTCAAGAAAGCGATTCACACCAGACATCCCAAGAATATTGCTGAACTGAAACAGTTCTGTAAAGAGGAATGGTCAAGAATTACTCCTACAAACGTAAAAACAAAGGTGCAATGGCACACTGCAGCTAGAGCTCCGTCCTGCCACTATGCTGGATGTTAGATGAGGCATTAGTTTATATTTTGGCCAAATTATGTAAGCCACCCACCACTTCACGGTTGCCTCTCGAGTGGTCCCTAACATTGATTCTTACCTTTTATGGGCCATATCAGCCACACAAAACCCAGGGAATGCAGGTGCAGCATGAATGCCAGATACACTCTGCTTGTAACCCCGTCTGGTGCCATACAGCGCTCATCAGATCAAGGGATGCAAATACTAACATGCATGCTGAGCCCACTAGTACTTCTCCTGGAACCAAATGGCTTCTGGTAAGTTCTATAAAGCAGACTCAGTTTTATACTGACTTTAAAACCAGCCTACAGGGCGGATTCACTAGTCAGGTGTGCATGACTGCATGGAGGTCACCACGCCTCCCATATATGCTACAAAGGAATAAAATGGGATTGCAGTCAGCACAACCCAATACGCAGGTGCACGTTGCTATGGTGAAATACACATACAAACGTAAAAACAAAGGTGCAATGGCACACTGCAGCTAGAGCTCCGTCCTGCCACTATGCTGGATGTTAGATGAGGCATTAGTTTATATTTTGGCCAAATTATGTAAGCCACCCACCACTTCACGGTTGCCTCTCGAGTGGTCCCTAACATTAATTCTTACCTTTTATGGGCCATATCAGCCACACAAAACCCAGGGAATGCAGGTGCAGCATGCATGCCAGATACACTCTGCTTGTAACCCCGTCTGGTGCCATACAGCGCTCATCAGATCAAGGGATGCAAATACCAACATGCATGCTGAGCCCACTAGTACTTCTCCTGGAACCAAATGGCTTCTGGTAAGTTCTATAAAGCAGACTCAGTTTTATACTGACTTTAAAACCAGCCTACAGGGCGGATTCACTAGTCAGGTGTGCATGACTGCATGGAGGTCACCACGCCTCCCATATATGCTACAAAGGAATAAAATGGGGATTGCAGTCAGCACAACCCAATACGCAGGTGCACATTGCTATGGTGAAATACACATACAAACGTAAAAACAAAGGTGCAATGGCACACTGCAGCTAGAGCTCCGTCCTGCCACTATGCTGGATGTTAGATGAGGCATTAGTTTATATTTTGGCCAAATTATGTAAGCCACCCACCACTTCACGGTTGCCTCTCGAGTGGTCCCTAACATTGATTCTTACCTTTTATGGGCCATATCAGCCACACAAAACCCAGGGAATGCAGGTGCAGCATGAATGCCAGATACACTCTGCTTGTAACCCCGTCTGGTGCTATACAGCGTTCATCAGATCAAGGGATGCAAATACCAACATGCATGCTGAGCCCACTAGTACTTCTCCTGGAACCAAATGGCTTCTGGTAAGTTCTATAAAGCAGACTCAGTTTTATACTGACTTTAAAACCAGCCTAGAGGGCGGATTCACTAGTCAGGTGTGCATGACTGCATGGAGGTCACCACGCCTCCCATATATGCTACAAAGGAATAAAATGGGGATTGCAGTCAGCACAACCCAATACGCAGGTGCACATTGCTATGGTGAAATACACTGACTCAGTAAGTTAACGATATGGATGGAATTATTTAGCAATGCTAAGTTGAAATCGCAATGCGATTAAGCAAATATATAAGAATCGCATTGCGATTTCAACTTAATTCTCAGATCCGACAGTACATTCTACTGGAGGAGGCGTTCCCATGGTGATCGTTAGCTCAAAGTTGTAATCGCAATGCGTTTATTGCGGTATATTATCCCTCTGGGTGTCTTTTACAGCCTTTTTAGTGCCCAAAAGTGCCCCATTGACTTCTATGGGGTTCGGGTTCGGGATGAAGTTCGGGTTGAGTTCGGATCACGAACCCGGACATTTTCCGGAAGTTCGGCCGAACCTCTCGAACCCGAACATCCAGGTGTTCGCTCATCTCTACTCCTGACCGTTGCGCACGTCTGATCTGCAACTACAGGAAATATTTGGTTGAAGCTATTGCTGCCAAAGGAGGTTCAACTAGTTATTAAATCCAAGGGTTCACATACTTTTTCCACCTGCACTGTGAATGTTTACATGGTGTGTTCAATAAAAACATGGTAACATTTAATTATTTGTGTGTTATTAGGTTAAGCAGACTGTGATTGTCTATTGTTGTGACTTAGATGAAGATCAGATCACATTTTATGACTAATTTGTGCAGAAATCCATATCATTCCAAAGGGTTCACATACTTTTTCTTGCAACTGTATTATAAATGCAGTGGGTATAGATTTAAATAGTATATTCAACAGTGCATGAGGTGTAATTTATACCTCGTACCTCACATATCAGTACACTGCTGTATATACTATATACCTGTACATACTTCATATAGGTATGTGTAGTATATGCAGTGTGTCTATATATATAATATATATATATGGAGAGAGAGAGATGTACTGATGTGAGACATACAGATGTAGCAGGGGTAACACACAAACTCTTAACACATATTTCTTAACTCATCGTGTCATCTTGAAACAAAAGCCATTGAAAAGCAACTAAAGGTGTTTACACGTCTCATAAAGCATGTGAGTTACCTCTACTACATCTGTAGAAGGTATAATAGGTGCAGTGTGTACAGTAATATGTGGTCAGTTATACATTATGGTCACTGTGTGTGAGGTACATCAGGTAGCGGTCACTGTTACCGTCTGCTGTGTTAAACATGAGTGAGCAACAAGTAAAAACAGGGCAAATGAAGAGAGACATGGAGGACCTCCTCTTACCTCTCCATTCCAGTCTCTGTGCAACAATGCAGAGCTTATTTTGCACTTCTAACCTTTGCTGTTAGGGGTTGAAGGACCTGTGATGCTGAAGATGACACCACCTTTCTAACCTGGGGTCCACATCATTCTTGGTGTGGTTCCTTTTTCTAGATGGTGCAGGACCTGTGATGTTGAAGATGATGTCATTACAGGTCCTGGCAGATGCACCTTTCTAACCTGGGGTCCACACTATTCTCTGTGCAGTTCCCTTGCTAGATGTACAGGACCTGTGATGACATCATCAAATGTCCTTTAGCTTTCTCCACTGTTGATATAAATTCCAGACTGAAGCTGGACGGGAGTCAGTATTTAAAGGTAGTTAGGGTCGGAGCTTATCTCCACTGTGGGTCCCCTTCCCCAGGGGCCCCATAGCAGCTGCGTGGTCTGCCTCTATGGGAGGTACGTCCCGGGGGCCAGTCAGAGACAGGTGTACAGTCACTATTATTCTTAGGGACACTCAGAGACAGGGCGGTGTAGAGTCACTAATACTCATCTCATAGAGACAGTCAGGGACACGCGTACAGTCACTAATACACATAGAGACAGTCAGAGACAGGCTTACAGTCATTAATACTCATAGAGACAGTCAGGGATAGGCTAACAATCACTAATACTCATAGAGACAGTCAGGGACAGGCTAACAATCACTAATACTCATAGAGACAGTCAGGGACAGGCTAACAATCACTAATACTCATAGAGACAGTCAGGGACAGGAGAACTGTCATTAATTCTCATAGAAGCTCTATAACAAAATTTCCAGCAGACATCAATGCTCTTTAATTCATATGCTTATTATTTCAGAAAATATAATCCATCCAAGGACGTGTTTCGGCCTGTCCAGCCTTCATCAGCTAAAACAATAAACAAATTCCCAACCTTAAATCCTAACCTTAAATCACGACTCTCCTCTCACATCTGATGACGTCAGATGCCCAAAAAGGGTGCAGTAGTCCGGGAGACGTTTATCAATTGTCAATCATTAAATAATATAATTACATATGACAAAGTACAAACATGAACATAAATATCAATACCGCTCACTATTAATTCTCATAGAGACAGTCAGGGACAGGCGTACAGTCACTAATACTCATAGAGACAGTCAGGGACAGGCGTACAGTCACTAATACTTAAAGTCAGTGGCAGGGGTACAGTCACTAATACTTGTACAGACAGTCAGTGGCAGGGGTACAGTCACTAATACTTGTAGAGACAGTCAGTGGCAGGGGTACAGTTACTAATACTTGTAGAGACAGTCAGTGGCAGGGGTACAGTCACTAATACTTGTAGAGACAGTCAGTGGCAGGGGTACAGTCACTAATACTTGTAGAGACAGTCAGGGCAGGGGTACAGTTACTAATACTTGTAGAGACAGTCAGTGACAGGGGTACAGACCAGTCAGTAATACTTGTAGAGACAGTCAGTGACTGGTGAACAGTCATTTATTAATTAATTACGATTTACACAATAGGAAAATTTTTAGGAAAAAAAACATGTTTTTGTGTTGCCATTTTCTAAGAGCCATATTTTTTTAAATTTTTCTGGCTATAGTATTGTGTGAGGGCTTGTGAGGGATTAGGTGACGTTTTTGCTATCATTTTGGGCTGCATACAACTTTTTGTTTGATTGATATTATGTTTTTTGGAAGGTGAGGAGACTAAAAAAAGCTGTTTGGCGGTAATTTTTATTCGTTTTTTTACGCCGTTAACTTGATGGGATAGATCATGGGATATTTTTGTAGAGCCAGTTGTTACTGATGCAGCAATACCAAATATGTCGATTTTTATGTTTTGACAGGTGAACAGTTTTTTTAATAAATTACGTTTTACACAATAAGAGCATTTTAGAAAAAAAATCATGTTTTCGTGTTGCTATTTTCTTAAAGCAATTTTTTTCAATTTCTTTTCTGGCTATGGTCTTGTGTGGGGACATTTTTTTGCGGGATGAGGTGACGTTTTTATTGTTACCATTTTGGGCTACATAAGACTTTTTGATCGATTAAACGTCATGTTTTTTGACAGGTAAGGTAACTATAAAAGCTGTTTTGGCGTAATGTTTATTTTTTATTTTTTCACCTGATTGGGTAGATCATGTGATATTTTTATAAAGCGGGTCATTATGGACGCGGCGATACCAAATATGTCTATTTTACTTTTTCTTATTTTTATCATTTTTTAAATGACTTAATTGGGGAATTTTTTTTTTTACATGTGAAACTTTTTTATGTATATTTTTTTCATTTTACACTTTGTGTCCCCATAAGGTCATACAAGACCTCTGGGGGACATTTAACTTTTTTTTTTCACTATTGATTTCTCCTGTAACTGGGGCTGACATAGTAGCCCCAGTTACAGGGGAAATACAGCCCCCAGAGAGGCTGTACAGCAGAATACAGCACTGTACAGCCTCAGTGCATGGCTGATCGAGGTCTATGGAAGACCCGACAGCTCCTGCACTCATCCGGCCCCGGCGATCACATGACCACCAGGTCGGGACAGGAAGTGGCACATCGCTTCCTCAGATGCATACACAGCGCTCACCCAGCGCTGTGTATACAGCGATCTAGAAGGTTGAGACACCCAGGAACGGTCCCTGCCTTCTCACTTGGTTGCCCTTCTTTCACTGACAGTGGGCCCCCGACACAGCAGCTGCATGATTAGCGTGCAGATGCCATCTCTGAAAAGACGTTCTAAAACATCCAATCAGAGATAAACCCGACCGCCCAGGATGTTTATAGTCAATGAGCGGTCGGGAAGTGGTTAAAGGGGTTCTCCAGGCTTTTAATATTGATCACCTATCCTCAGAATGGGTCATCAATATCAGATCGGTCTGAAGCAGTGTGACAAGGTGACAGTGCTCTTGTATAATCATGAGTAAAATCATCTACATAGAGTGGTAATTACAAACAATCACCTGTAGGGGGCAGGAGTGCAGGAGTTGTAGTACAGATGGTGCAGGCTGTAATAGCGCTATAATGAACACTCGCTGCACTAAACGCTGGCGGAGTGCATCTAATAAGTGCTGCATCTGTACGTGTTAAGAAGAAGGATAACTTTTTCACCTTTAGGGCTCATGCACACAAACGTGTGCCAGCCGGGTCATATTGCAGCCTGCAGACAGCGAGTCCACAATATACGGGATGGGTGCTGACAGAGGTCGGAGTCAGTGGTTGGCATAGTAGTTGGCATCCCACTTCTGCTTTATGTAAATGTGCCCTGTCCTGAGTCCAGGGACGGATTGGCAGTGTACCTGACTGCGAATTTTCCCGGTGGGCCAAATGACTTTTACATACAGTGGGCTCTTTAACATACATTCAGGGAGCGAGCCCTGCCATAGTGATGTGTCTATGGAGGGGGACTTACAATAAGCAAAATAAAAAATATTAAAAAAATGGAAAAAAAGTAAAACTATAAGAAAATACAAAATTTATAAAATTTCAAATCAGCCCATTTCCCCATATAAAAAGAAAACTAATAAAGAATAAAAATCATAGTCTTTGTTGCGCCCAAAATGCCCATACTAATAAAACAAATGTATTTATTCCGATAAATGGCAATCTAAATTTTTTTGTTATAAATTTTTATTGTCTCCCATAAAAAGTGATCAAAAAGACATATACATTTCAAAATGGTATCAATAAAAAGTACAGATTGACGCCTACTTGGCTTGGGACACCTTCTACAATTTTGGCTCCACCTACAACATGGGGTCACTTTTTACGTTTTTTTCTAGAGTTCTCAATCCACCCTTGCCTGAGTCATGCAGTGAAAAACTGACCAGGGAGGAGCTGGAGTTTAGGATGGGAGTTGTAGTGGTTGTGGCTGTCACAGTCAATCACAGTGGCTTACCCCACACTGATGCTCTCTAGGGCCATGCACAAAAATTGACCCCCAGAACGAATCCAAAGCTTTTGCTTTCGTAATTTGTTTCGGGCAAATTACATACAATAGCATGCAGCCCTATTTTACTGTGAGGATTGGGGGAGCTGCTAGGAAGGAGGAGGAAGAAGGACGCTCACATGACACTGGCAGGAAGTGTGGGGAGGGCTTGTCCTGATTGGCTCACGGGCAGCTTCATCAGCCAATCAGGGGCAGCAGGCAAAGCGGTGTCTGTGTAGAATGAGCAGAACATCATGCTGCTTTGTACTTGTGACCTGGAGGGAAGCTATGCTGTGGCTCTGCCTCTGAAGACTGATATACTGAGCTGGGGACAGTATAAAGTTATAGGGAGAGAATAGGGGATAGGAACAGTATAAGATTATAGAGTGAGAGAATATTTGGAAATTTGGAGTATAATCAGAAGGCGGGAGCGAGAATCGGTCATTGTCAGCTGTATTTGCTGTCATACTACTGACAGCTCATCTTCTGGCAACTAGTTTTACTGCCAATTACAGATTCATGTAAAACGGCCTTTTAAAAAAAATACTCACCTCATCAACTTGCTTGCGGAGAGGCCATCCGCTCTGTCTTGATTGAAGAAAATCTGCCAAACGACCTGCATCACGCCTGTCCAGGGATTGTGTCTATCATTTCAACTCAGAGACATTGAAAAAATGGACAACTGCTCTACCACACACGACTTGTGGACAGGTGTGGCACTGTTTTCTGAAGAAAGCAACTCATTTTTGCTGATCCTAGACAACCCCTTATAATGATACAAAGAAGGAGCATCTTTCAGTCATTTTCATGAAAATTATGGAAATGATGGAATCTGGCAATAAAGTGTGACTGATGTAAATGCTCCTAAGATGGAATGTCTAGTGGGGTCTGGCAGCCACCAAGAGACATTTATAATGGGAATGGGGTTATGCTACAAATAACACACCCTTTTCTCCCTTATATAGTATTGCATGCAAAGAAACAGTGTCCCAAAACCAAAAAGACTCATGCCAGAAAAGGTTTTTTCCACAAAATTTTACAATAAATAGCTTTTTGTTTGTGATGAATAAAGTGCACAAGGAAGACAACAATAAAACATGGGGGCCCAAAGGTCCGTTCAAAATTACAAATTGAATGGGTAAACACCTTTTTTCAAAAAAAGTTTTTCAGGTTTCGGCTTTATTTACACCACATTCAAAGTGCTCTCCGGATATATTCTGGTATATACCTCCAATCCTCCTATAAAATCATACAGTAGGAGATGCCACTAATAGTCTCCCATTGTAAAACTGTGGGTGGTCCGGGTGTTTATTGTGACCTTTACATGTCCTTGCAACATCAAATATGATTACTGTATGAACAAATTACTCCTCCCCCCTATCAGTTGGTAACCCTGGGTGTCCTCTAATCCAGTGTTTCCCAACCAGTGTGCCTCCAGCTGTTGCAAAACTACAACTCCCAGCATGCCCAGACAGCCTTTTCCTGTACAGGCATGCTGGGAGTTGTAGTTTTGCAACAGCTGGAGGCACACTGGTTGGGGAACACTGCTCTAATCGGTGTTTTTTCTGCAATTTAAAGACAAAGGCACAATCAAAAGTCTCTCCCTTTCTACAAATACACTGCACACTGGTATTGACAATGTATGCCTTAGGCTACATGCACATGACCGTATGTGTTTTGCGGTCCGTAAACAGCGGATCCGCAAAACACGGAAACTGCTCAACGTTCCGTTCCGCAATTTGCAGAACGGAACGCGGCCCATTGTATAAATGCCTATTCTTGTTCGTAAAATGGACAAGAATAGGACATGCTCTATTTTTTTTTCTGGGGCCACGGAACGGAGCAACGGATGCGGACAGCATAATGCATTCACTTGCAGTACTTTAATGCATTCTTCTAAATGGGTATGTTTATGCACAATTATACCCAATTATATCTCTCTATTCCCTCTCTATATTATTAGGCACCATTTGTTTGAAGTGCATTTTGCGACACAAAATATATTTTGTATAGACAGAATTCATTTTGTAGAACTCTGTGTGACAAAATGACATTTTCTGCGACAATGATGTGAAATTCCTAACAAGTCTAACTCACTTAGAATCGATTTGCTCCTCTCTAGTCCAAGTACTACCATAAATACAGGCGGTGTGCAAGACAAAACTGTACAAAAGAAGGGGGATGGTCATTTCCAAAACAGGAGGAAACCCTTTGTGAATCTTTGCTCCATTACTCAAGTACGGCAACTGTAGCAAGGCAGGCAACTACAAACAATAACCGACCAAATAACCACAAACGTGATATATCCATCACTAGAAATATATAGAGGTCATGTATAACTACAATAAAAACCTAGGAAAAATATGAAAAAAAGAAATAAAAAATGCATAAAAATTCAGCATACGTTCACTGATCATTTCATAATACACATAACCTTGATACCTAGAAAGCAATTTGTATCCAAAGGCAAATGATGAGGGTTATAATTATATCACAATCACCTAAAATATCTATACTTTATAAAGGTCAGATTATCAGATAATAAGTAGAGATGAGCGAAGTTAGCAAAACTTCAATTTGGCTGCTTTGCCGAATTTCACAAATAAATTCAATTCATTATGAATTTCTTAGTCACTTATCGCATTCCATTGTATGTAGCAGGGGAAATGACAGGGAACGGCGATCGCGCTGCCCCCCGGTATTGAACCCCTCAGATGCCGTGTTCATTGCTGATCGCGGCATCTGACAGGAACATTAAGGCCTTTCAGGGGTTAATGAGGGGTAAAATGATCAGTTTTGCCCTTATTCATTGTCAATAGGGACAAAACTGATCAGTTTGCATCCGTTCTGTTTTTTGCATTTTTTACCAGACACAAAACCGCTGCAAGCTGCGGTTTTGTGTCCAGTATGTGAAACGAAACAAACCTGATCCGACATGAAAATCAATGTAAGTCAATGGTGCCAGATCCGTTCTATTTTGTTAGCTAAAAAAAACGGATCCTGCGCCCATTGACTTACAATGATTTTCATACTGGACCCAGTTTGTTCAGTATAGATTTAATACAACTGGATCCAGCCAAAACTGATGCATCCGGATGTATTAAATGACACGTATCCGTTTAATTGCAGTTTTGAGATCCTCTGCCGGATCTCAAATCCGGAATTAACAACGCAAGTGTGAAACAGACCTTAAAAATATAAACATTTTAATGTAACAGAAATGTATCCAAAAAAAGAAAAGAATATGAAATACATATACAATAATGTATATAACAAGCAGGAACAAGGAAACAATTCTGCTGTATACACCATTTGCATATCAGGATATAGATACACAAGTCTCTTGAATGCCCACGGGGGAACCCCACGGGGGTCACTGACAGATTTGGGATTTGTACTTCAACATAGCTGACACACGTGGAGAATAGAAGATAACTCAGCCATATAACCCGCAGAGCAAGTTTTACAGGGTGTTGTATTATTGAAATGTCAGCTATAAAGAGTCCATTCTTGAAGTTGATGTGTTTGACAAGAATCAAATTATTATGTCAAGACACCGGGTCAGAGCATCTCCCAAATGGCAGGTCTTGTGGGGTGTTCCCGATATGCAGGGCTCCAAAAGCGGTCCAAGGATGAGGAACTGGCGAACAAGCGAAAAGTTCATGGGCACCCAAGGTGTATTGGTGTTGGAAGGGGTTGAAGTATAGTTCATCTGGTCCATTCCCATAAAAAAGCTTATGCGAATTGCTGAAATACGTCGTTGGTACGGAAAGAAAGGTGTCAGGTCACACAGGACATCGCACATCGCTGGGTATAGGGCAGAGGAGCTGCACAGTGCACAATCATAATAAAAAAACATAAAGGGTTTTTCTGGAGCTTACATATTGATGACCTATTCTCTGGAGATATCAGATCAGTTGTTTAAAGCTGCAACACTTGGTCGAAGGCTGTGGCCTCAACCCGAGACAACAAATTTATCAGTTACTTGGCCTTTCTGCAGCTGCAATACCAAACACAGCCACTATACAATGTGTGGCGCTGTTGTTAGAATACCGTGGAGAGGCTGTATCGCTCGGTCCAAATTTCTTGGACCCTTCAAGCAGCTGGTTGACGGGAAGTTGTGCCCCCACCTATCCGATACTGATGACCTATTTTAAAGATGCCATCAATATTTAACCCTTTTAATTAATAATACAATAAAATAGTAATTATAAAATTATTTATTACATAAAATTAATAATTATATTAAAATAAATGTAAAAATATCATTAACCTATTCAATACTGGGCCATTTACCTTTCTTCCTAACCAGCCGTTTCCTTTAGTACACACGTCTTTAAAAGCCACAATGTTGTTTTTCAATTATTTATTTAAACTATTTTTGTACTTCTTTTTAGTGATATATTGGGCTTGATTTTTGTGCCATTTCTATTGTAGTATTTTTTTGTTTTTAATTTTTATTTTCAGGAAAATGTAAAAATTAAAAAAGGTAAAAATAGTCAGTTTTTTTTTACATTTTTTAACAGCGCATTGTTTTTTATTATGTCCTCTTTCTAAAATAGTCAACTTGATATACTGTATTGGATGTATAAGTAATGGTTCAGGGGATGGACTAGAAGTTACGGTTTGGAGTGTGGAGGTTTTTTTTTTAGTTTTTTTATTTTATTTTACACTTTGTGCCCCCAAAAGGTCATACAAGACATTTGGAGGACATTTAACGTTACATTCTTTTTATATGGCAGATTTCTCCTGAAGCTACAAGGGAATAGATCCCCCACAGAGATTGTACAGGGCTGTTCAACCTCACTGCAGAGCTGATCTGGGTCTACTAAGGCCAAGCAACTCATGCAGTCACCCGGCCCCCGGCGATCACATGATCCTCTTGTCGCCAGGGGCGGATTAAGTGCATGATAGGCCCGGGGCTGTCTACCCAACTTGGGCCCCCCCCCCCCTCCATTTTAGGTTTCAGGTTTTTTTTCTGTGTGAAGAGGCTGCGGTGCTTTGTGAGCGTCACAGTCTCTTCCTAGGCCATATGATGTCACATTCATCGTTCACGTGGCCGAGGTGCAGCTCTGTCCCATCTGAGTGATTGGGGCTGAGCTGCAATACCAAGCGCAGTGCTGTCAAATGGACATCGCTGTGCTTGGTAAGGAGCGAAGAGGCTGCGGCGCTCACTGGAACATCACGGTCTCCTCAAACAGGAGTCTGACCCCCACCATCTCATAACTCTCTGTGTACAGATGTCATAGATGTTACCTGCAGTCCTATGTAACACCCCACATAACACAGTGAATTATTCTGTTATGTGGGGTGTTACATAGGACTGCAGGGAACATGTACAACATTATCTGCACACAGAGAGTTATCACTGTTATCTGGGCTGTTACATAGGACTGCAGGTGAAAAATGTAAGTTTAAGTTGCCAAATTTAAAATACATATGATTATGATAAAGACTTGGAGGAGAAGATGAGACGCAGGTCACAGCAGTGAGGATACAGCACCACATACCTCTTACATCCAGGGACTTCTCCTCTCATGTAGATCTTCTCTTTCCTCTTCTCCGTCTGACCCAGACCGCCATGACTAATTCTTTCAGCCGCATCTCGTCTCTACAGAGTTTGTTACACAGACACGTTAGATTTCTCATAATTGGGGTCATTTATCAAACTGGTGTAAATTAGAACTGGCTTAGTTGCCCATAGCAACCAATTAGATTCCACCTTTCCTTTTCCAGAGGAGCTGTTAAAAATGAAAGGTGAAATCTGTTGCTATGGACAACTAAGCCAGGTCTACTTTACACCAGCTTTATAAATTATCCCAAAGGTCCCTATAGTGTCTACAGCAGTTATAATTTCCCCTAGAGGGCCCCCAGTAATAACAACACCCTATATTGTGCTCCAGGTAATAATACCTGTATAGTGTCCCCAAAAATAATGTCCCCCAATACCCCACACTGCCCTCATATAGTAATTTCCCCCACACTGCCCCATATAGTTTTTTCCCCCACTCTACCCCCATATAGTAATCTCCCCCACACTGCCCCCATATAGTAATTTCCCCCCACACACACAGAAACTGTCCCCATATAGTAATTTCCCCCACACTGCCCCCATATAATAATTTCCCCCACACTGTCCCCATATAGTAATCTCCCCCACACTGTCCCCATATAGTAATTTCCCCCCACACACACAAACTGCCCCCATATAGTAATTTCCCCCACACTGCCCCCATACAGTAATTTCCCCCACACTGCCCCCATATAGTAATTTCCCCACACTGCACCCATATAGTAATTTCCCCACACTGCCCCATAGAGTAATTTCCCCAACACTGCCCTCATATAGTAATTTCCCCACACTGCCCCCATACAGTAATTTCCCCCACACTGCCCCATATAGTAATTTCCCCCACACTGCCCCCATATAGTAATTTCCCCACACTGCCCCCATATAGTAATTTCCCCACACTGCCCCTATACAGTAATTTCCCCCACACTGCCCCATACAGTAATTTCCCCCACACTGCCATCCATTAATTAATTTGCCCCCAGAACTGCCATCCATTAATTAGTTTGCCCCCACACTCTCATCCATTAATTTGCCCGACACTGCCATTTATTAATTATTTTGCCCCCACACTGCCATCCATTAATTAATTTGCCCCATACTGCCATCCTATAATTTGCCCCCACACTGCCATCCATTAATTTATTTGCCCCCATACTGCCATTCATTAATTTGCCCCCACACTGCCATCCATTAATTTATTTGCCCCCATACTGCCATCCATTAATTTTCCCCCACAACTGCCATCCATTAACTAATTTGCCCCACTGTCCCTTAATATCTCCCCCCCAAGTTAGCACATACACATAAAAAAAAAAAAGGTAATACTTACCTGAATGCTGAATGGTGTGGCAGGCGCGCGCGTACATCAGAGCGTGCGTGAGCGCCACCATACAGGCGCGCGATGACGTCATCACGCGTGCCGCACGATGATGTCATTGCGCACGCCGGGCTTCTACCACCACACAGGCCTCAGGCCTACTAGGCCTGAAGCCTATGGCGGTGATAGGCGGCAGGGCAGGGAACTATACGCTCCCATGCCCCGCCGCAGTACGTGGGTGTTCGGGTCGGCGCTGGGCCCCCTAGCGATGCCGGGCCCGGGGCGACCGACCCGAACGCCCCAATTATAATCCGCCACTGCTTGTCGCCCCATCGCTCTTATCAACTGTGATTGTAAAATGCTAACTAAAGTCCTGGCTTTACATTTCAGTAAAGTTATCTTAGATGTTGCTGACCCGGACCCATCTGGCTTCGTGCCTAAAGGGTCCTTTACACAGACCAAGCATCGGCCAGATAACACATGTTACCAATTATCCGATGAACGAGCAAAACGCTCATTAATCTTAAAAATGATCGTTTGTGTAGTCATCAAAATCGCCATTTGCCGGCAGCAGTTCGTGCCGGCAAACAATGATTCTGTATAAAGACGAGTGATGGCATTACCTATTGTTCCTCCCCATACTGTGGAGGAGACCGCTGCATGTAAATGCAGCGGTCTCCTCCACTGACAAGCACTGAGTTGTCCTTTCTGACATTTGTCTACTGAACGTATCAGTGTAAAGAGACTTTAAGAAGTCCACATCCATTAAACTCTGTAGGGTTGACATTCACAACTCAATTAACCCCTTCAGGACTGGGCTATTTTCTGTTTTTTCATTTTCGTTTTTTACTCCCAGCCTCCCTGGAGCCATAACTTTTTTATTTTTCCATTCACACAGCCATTTGAGGTTTTTTTTCTTTTTGCAGGACAAGTTGTACTTTCTAATGGCCCCATTTACTGTGCATACAGTGAAGTGGGAAGCTGGAAAAAAAAATTCAAATAAGGTGGAATTAAAAAAACACCGTTTGGGTTTTGTTTTTACGTTTTCTATATGGTAAAATTGACCTGTTACTTTCATTCTCCGGGACAATACGATCTTGTGCTTTAATACTGAAAAAAATAAAAACTTTGGGAAAATCTTTTTTTCTTTTCAATTGTTTGGGAGAGGTGATGTGACAAAAAATGGTTAATTGGCGATTTTGATGTTTTTTTCCATTACCCCATTAGCTGTATGGGATGAATATTTTTAGATTTTAATAGTGTGGGCATTTTAGCACGCTGTGATGCCCATGATGTTTATTTTTTTAACTGTTCATTTACATTTATTTTAATTTTTGGGAAACGGATAGTGATTTGAATTTTTATAAATATTTTTTTAAACTTATTTCTTTCTTTTACACTGTTTAATAGTTCCCCTAGGGAAATTGAACAAGCAATCAATAGATTGCTTCTCTTATAGATTCCAGTGCACTGCGGCAGCTACGGATAATTCAGAAGAAGCGAGGCTGCCGCACACCCTATCCAGCGCCACAGATCCTCGCTATCTCTTGGGTTAAGGAGAAATTCACTATTTGAAAACAAACTCCCTTTATCCATGGTGGGAAGGGTAAATATTATTAAGATGTTTGCCTTACCTGTACCTTTTTAACATACTTTGTCCCCTATTTTGCACACTGGATAGTCTTCTACCATATATTTGTTCAGACAATAGATGTGGACCTATTGTGCCAGCTAATCATTTGACTTTGGCCTGTTCCTGAGGCCAATATCCCTCACCCTTTAACTCCTATAGAGGGATCTGATCTTCGATAGAGGGGAGTCACCAGGCCACTACCTCTTCGCGTAGTTGGCAGTTGACCCATGGGGGTCGGAGACACCAGTGCAAAGCACCAAGGGATCAGGCAATACTCGTAGACTGGAAACAAGCTGAGGTCAGGGCTGGCATAGATCATGTGAGTCTGTGAAACAATCCATAGGACAGGGCAGGCAGCACAGGATCAGGCACAACTCAAGAGAGTCAGCAGAAGGTCAGGAACCAGGAATCATGCAGAAGTCGGCAAACTAACAGATTATAGCTGTATACAAGCTTTAGCAGGCTAGAGAGACCTGAGACCAAGTAACACCAAGGTTGCTCAGGCAAGGACTGAATCAAACACCACAGGATATATAGCTTAGGCTAATTGGCAATTGGAGACAGCCTTGCAACATCACACAGAATAAGAGAAGGTTAACTCCTGCAGTGCTGCAAATGAAATGAGATGCAATGAGGAATATGCGTAATTCACACAGAGAAAACTGACGTCCGAACACACAGGGCATTGGCGGCTACAAACCACCATTGTAAAAATATTTTACCTGCTAATACATGCTTACCATGAAGGCGGACTATTCATCTGTTGCTGGGCCTGACACTGAACTCCTTTTCCCATTACCAAAAAGAATCCACTGCATTATTGACAGCCACCACTAGGGGCATACCTATTCTATCAAATGCAGGACCCACACATACAGTATACTGTGTTGCCACAATTGTTACCTCTGTGTGCCATCAGGCCTCCATTGAGAGGAAGAGCAGACTCGGCTATATGTATCACTCCAATTAAAAGTAACCTGTAGAATGGAGATAATAAATAGAGTAGTTTCCCATCTGAACTGAGGTCACCTTGCCATGGTGGGTGGGCACATATATTGTTTGATCAAAATATATTTGCTAAGAACCATATGTTTGTTTATCATGTCAATTAGTTTATATATTTTATGTTCTGAGAGGGCTGTCATGTTCTGTTTTTCCCTATCTATTACTGCTATTACATGCTTACCATGAAGGCACTGAAACCACCTACCGGTAACTGCTGCAGGACCAGACACTGAACTCCTTCTCCCATTCCCGACAAATATCCACAACATTTTCCGCAGGCACCACTAGGGGGAACTTTGTGCATATAGATTTCTATATCTTGCATGAAGTTCAATAAATTCCTATGCACTGAGCTCCCCCTAGTGGTGGCTTCTGACAGACAGTTTTATCATGCACTGTAAAGGGAATCAGAGGTGTATGGGGAGAATTATCAATGTACTTATGTCAGTTGTGTGGTGTAAATCTGTTGATCAGACCGAGCGCCCCATTATTATGAAGCACCAGATACACTTTTTCTGACATAGTAGTCATGATAAGTGGGTGATGCAGAAAGTAACTTTATTTTTAACGTAAAAATTCCTCTAACAGGAATTCCTCACAAATCTAACGGAAAAGGCCGGTACTGCATTCCGCTATGGCTCCTATGAGATATGTGTACACCCCCGACTGTACAAATATTAACTTTTATAAATTCAACACGACAGCTTATGAATTAAACTTTTTGAAAACATTTACAGTAGGAAGAGCAGCTCTGAAGTACAGGCTGCTACTCTTATAGGTGAAATGCTCGTCTGACGAAGAACTTATTTCCGTATTGTATGTATTCCCGACGTTTTTATTGACTAAATCAGCAGCAGTGCACATAAGAAGACGTGTCCAAAAAGGATCCAGCAGATGCTGTACTGTTCCCATGGATCCAATTGTAAGGAATCATGCCGCATAATACCGCATATAAGAAAATATTGAACGCTGCCAAGGACAAATTCATGACGAGGACACAAGTGGAATCTCCTCCCTGGATGGAAGGAGAAAGGCAATAACACATTTATTATTAACACATTCTGTAAAGATAGATAGATAGATAGATAGATAGATACTAAAACCAGAAAATGAGGCAGCAGTCCAGATATGGTGAAAGGGTGAAGGTGGGCATTAGATAGATAGATAGATAGATAGATAGATAGATAGATAGATAGATGTCAAATAAATTACCTTCAAAGAATAGATCAGAAGGATGAGTCCAAGTGGTGGGCAGAAGATGAAGTTTATCATAGTGAAGATTATCCCACTGGGGCATTTTCTGCGTAGGAAAATTAAACTTGAAGATGACTGAGAAGATGCAATGCTGTTTACTCTAACGGCTGTGGTTGGCTGTGGTGGATCCACTGGTGGTACAGGATGTTCTGGTGGTACAGGATGTTCTGGTGGTACAGGATGTTCTGGTGGTGGGAGTATATGTTCTGATGAGTATGGTGGAGGCAGCTCACAGTAATCTGGAGGACAGGGCATGTTTAGAAATGTTAAGAGTGGCACCAAGAGACTAGTTGGCCTATCACCACCATTATCCTGGTTGGATGGTGGTAAATAATCCCTCTGAAAGGTCCCGTTGTAGATTCCACATATATCATACTGCTGGCCGGATGAAAACAGGTCCTCATATGGTGGTGGTGTAGGTGGATCATCTCCTCCTGACATTGTCCTGGAGAGCCCACTATAGAGCTGCGGCTCGTTCCTCCTCTGAGTGCGGAGATCTTCCTACCTCAGGCTGAGGTCACATTACACCTTATGTTACTCCCTTTACATATCTGTTATATCACTATGTAAAGAATGTCACTCAACAATTGAAAGTGCCTATTTTGAACGCTATGCAGTAATGCTGACACAGCAATGTTTTTCCTGAATACAGTACGAATAAGGGAGGTTGGTCATTCATCTCCACTGTTGCTTCGGTCAAGGTGGAAATAATACAATCTGCTTTGAAAATCCAGTGTGACCGATATAATTGCCCCCGAGATAGAATATCTGGTGGGGTCATGCAGCCACCAATAGACATTATAGTGTGTAAAGTGGGCAAACTACAAGCAACCCAATGTCTCTTCCTTATTTACCATTATACGTAAAGAAACAATGTCCCAAAACAATAAACACGTGGACTTGAATTGTTTGACCACCTGAACCAACCAACTGAGGTCTGGTAGCACATAGCCTTGTGTAATAAGGAGGTAATTTTATTAATGGTAGTGGTCTACTGATCGAAAGGACCCATAGAGGTACTGAGCAGTTATGGACAAAGAGAGGGTGGTCTGTAGGCATGATGTAGTCCAGGGACCTATGGCAGCACAGATTTTTCAGGCGAAAGCCAGGAGCCATCTTGGAGAATAGCTGACAATCTGCGTGACCGGTGGTGCATGATTGTTGGCAGGATAATAAAGTACTAATGCATATTTGTCATAGTCAGTAAATAAGCTGCTCAATACAAAACTGTGTAGCTGGCTCAAAGGATACTATATAATTCTAATATTTGCAGCCCAGTTAAATGACTGATAAATACCCAAACTGAATACTGTACATAAGTGCTAAAAAAATAAATCACAACGTGTGATAATTAACCAAACTGAATGCGTAAATAGCACATAGATAAATCGCAGCAGGGTCAATATATACTGGACCAAAACAGTTCACCAAGCTGATTACATGGGTAGTATGTGAGTGAAGCACAACAATAAGCAAATGATGAGTATCCAAGCTGAGTACATAAATAGCATATAGGTAAATCACAACAGTAAGCGATTTATACTGACCCAAAAAGAAACTGCCACCGAAAGATACACCACCAGTCCACACCCCAACGTGCATTTCACGTGCTGCTTGACCCCTTGAGGAAGCAGCATGCGAAACGCGCGTCGGGGTGTGGACTGGTGGTGTATCTTTGGGTGCCCTCTTCCCTCCCCATCACCCGCTGCTCTGTTCTGGCAGCAGGTGATGGTTACCATGGCAACAGGACGCCTTCACAGACTTCTGATCAGACTTCTGCTAAAAATTTAGAAAAGTGAAAAAAAGTAAAAAAAAAACAAAAACACATTTATCACTGAATAAAAATTAAAAAAATAAAATACACTACACATATTATGTATCGCCGCGTCCGTAAAAACCTGCTCTATAAAAATTTCACATGACCTAACCCCTCAGGTGAACACCATAAAAAAACATGGTGTAAAAAAGCCATTTTTTGTCACCTTACATCATAAAAAGTGTAATACCAAGCGATCAAAAAGGTGTATGCCTCCCAAAATAGTACCACGATCTCATTCCGCAAAAAATGAGCCCCTACATAGCACAATCGCACAAAAAAATAAAAAAATATGGCTCTCAGACTATGGAGACACTAAGACCTCTTTCACACGACTGTATGGCTTTTTCAGTGTTTTGCAGGCCGTTTTTATCGGATCAGTTTTTCCGTTTTTTGTTTCCGTTGTGTTTCCGTTTCGATTCCATTTTTCTGTTCCGTTTTTCCGTATGGCATTAACAGTATACAGTAATTACATAGAAATAATTGGGCTGGGCTTAAAATTTTCAATAGATGGTTCCGCAAAAAACGGAACAGATACGGAAGACATACGGATGCATTTCTGTATGCGTTCCATTTTTTTTGCGGACCCATTGACTTGAGTGGAGCCACAGATCGTGATTTGCGGGCAATAATAGGACATGTTCAATCTTTGCACGGAACGGAAAAACGGAAATACGGAAATGGAATGCACATGGAAACACTTCCGTTTTTTTTGCGGAACCATTGAAATTAATGGTTCTGTATACGGACTGTATACAGAATGCAAAAAAAAGGGTCTAGACACTCGCAAAAAAAACGTTCATGTGAAAGAGGCCTAAAACACGATTTTTTTTTTCTAAAATGCTGTTTTAAATTAAATTATTGTGTTAAAGTAAAATAAATAAAAAAGTATACATATTAGGTATCGCCACGTCCGTAAAAACCTGCTCTATAAAAATATCACATGATCTAACCTTTCAGGTAAATACCGTAATTTTTTTTTTTATAAAAACAGTGTAAAAAAAAATAACATTTTTGGTCACCTCACATGACAAAAACTGTAAAAGCAAACGATCAAAAAGTTATATGCCTCCCAGAATAGTGCCAATCAAACCGTCATCTCATCCTGCAAAAATTGATACCCTTCATAGGACAATCGCCCGAAAAAATAAAAAAAATAGGTGTTCCACAAGAGTTATTGGCAAATGGAAATGAAATTTCAGAATTTGTATTTTTTGTTACCTTGCCACAAAAAAAGTGTAATATAGAGCAACCAAAAATCATATTTACCCTAAAAAAGTACCAAGAAAACTGCCACCTTATCCTGTAGTTTCCAAAATGGGGTCACTTTTTTGGAGTTTCTACTGTAGGTTGCATCGTGGGGTTTCAAATGGGACATGGTGTCTAAAAAAAAAAAGTCCAGTAAAATCTGCCTTCCAAAAACCATATGGCGTTCCTTTCCTTCTGCGCCCTGCCGTTTGGTCATACAGCAATTTATGACCACTTATGGGGTGTTTCTGTAAACTGCAGAATCAGGGTAATAAATATTAAGTTTTGTTTGGCTGTTAACCCTTGCTTTATTACTGGAAAAAATGGATTAAAATGGAAAATTTGCCAAAAAATAGCTGTTTTGCCACAATTTTTATTTTATTTTTTTGACTGTGTTCCTTTTAGGGGTTAGGTCATGGGGTATTTTTATAGAGCAGATTCTTACGGACACGGCAATACCTAATATGTCTACTTTTTTAAATTTATTTAGGTTTTACACTATAACATCCTTTTTTAAACAAAAAAAAAAAAACATTTTAGTATCTCCATAGTCTGAGAGTCAGTTTTTTTTTTTTTAGCTGATTGTCTTAGGTAGGGGCTCATTTTTTGCAGGATGAGAGGACGTTTTTATTGGCACTATTTTGGGGGGCATATGACTTTTTGATCTCTTACTATTACACTTTTTGTGATGTAAGGTGATAAAAAAATAGCTTTTTTTACACCGTTTTTATTTTATTTTTTTGACCGTGTTCATCTGAGTGGGGGGACATTCTGGGGGTTCAGTACGGTAATCTCGCCCCTCGTACACACGAAACTTGTAAGTGTACCCTGAGGTACTCTCACAAAGTTTGTACAGCTTAACGCCATACCTTGTTCGCTTAGAGGGAACATACTGGCGACACTAGGCCCATGTGCAGCATGAGGCCCCAAAACGTCATCATCTCGGCTGCACTGACCGGAGTCCAGCCACCGGACCTAGCCAAAAAGGAGCCCGGGTATTGAGTAATGAACTGTTGGGCATACAAGTTCGTTTGCTCCACCATCAGATTCACAAAGTGGTCACTGAAAAAAAAAACTAAAAAAATCATATTCAGTGAAGCCCACTGTGGGAATCTGGATTCCTGGTTGGCCAACAAAATCAGGAATCACAGGCTCAAAATCCTCTGGGGTACACCATGCAAATTCACCGGTAGGGGGCTTAGGTGGACTTATTTGGTGGGCCGGAAAACTAGTATGAGCCCCAGAGCTGCTTGTACTAGTGTGGGCCACAGGGTCCCTGGCATGGCGGTCCCCTTGCTCCGCCTAGCAGCGTCTCCACTGCCCTGGGGGCACATCATCGGGGGTCATCATAGGGTCATCCTCATCCTCACTGGGGCTCTCGGAGACAAGCTGGGCGTATGCCTTCTCGGCCAGGAAAGTCCGGTGGGCCATAGGGGAGTGTGCACGTGGAAAACTTTATTTAGTGTGTGTGTGTGGGGGCACGGGTGTTCGCGTACTTACCCTAAACCTAACAGAAAAAAAATTAAAAAATTTAAAAAAGTGAAAACCCCAAAAAGTGGAAAAAATAAAAAAAAACATTTAAAATCACTGATCAGCGGTCCTAAGCTGATCAGTGGTGGGGTGTGTGATGTTCTAACAGTGGCCGGACGCTAGGAGTGCCGGCCACAGTCAGTGTACGCACACACACAAAAAAAAAACGCTTGCGCCAAAAAAAATGTGTTTGTGTGTGTGTCAGTGTCAGGGGGGCAAGCTGCAGCACCCCTGGGGGGGTCTAGGGTCACACATCTGAGTGTGCTGTGGACCCCAGACACCCGATTAGGGTGATGCAAAAATCAAATTTTTTTTCCCCTAAACTTTCCCTGAGTATCCCTGCCTAATCTAACCTTTCCCTTACCTGTCCCTAAGTACCATTTAGCGCCAGATGGCACTGTGGTGGGTAAGATGTGGGGTGCTGGCTCAGATGGGGGGTGCTGGGTCAGGAGCTGGACCATGTGCTGCTCTTTCCTCGCTCCACGGATGAAGTATGGAGGAGGAGAGGAGAGCTACGGGGAGTTAACCCCCGCCCATGCAGCCAATAGGATGTGATTCTGGGAGGTGATGTCACCATCACCTCTCAGGATCTAAGGATGGTGATTGGTGGTGTATTATCACACCACCAATCACCATCCTATTAAGGGTTATCGGGTCACCGGGGACCCGAATAACCCGGAAACGCAGCAAACCGCAGGTCTGAATTGACGTGCGGTTTTCTGCGATCGCCGATCCGGCGGTTTGCAGAACCCCACTCGGCATTGTCACAGAGTGCCTGCTGAATGATTTTTGTATTTTTTTGTGTGTGTGTGTGTTGTGGTGGAGGGCGTTATTGCTAGGGTGTGAAAAGACGGAATCCAGGGGGCCCAAGTAAATTCTTGCCCAGGGTCCAATAAATATTAAAGATGGCCCTGGCAGCACACAAAGGGTTAATGTCTTGCTCCTCCCATCTAGTACAGAAGACTAGGGTTGAGCAAATCCGAACTGCAACTTGCGGTTTTGGGTACCCGGACCCGAACTCTGACTTTTTCACTGAAGTCCGGGTTCGGTGTTAGGGTTATTTTATTATTTTCCGTTATAATGGAAAATAATAGTATTTGGCCATTTGGCCGGTCTTGTCTTCTTTCTTATTCTTTGCAGGACCTGGCTGGAACAGGACCTGTGGTGACATCACCGCGCTCAGGTGAGCACGGTGACGACACCACAGGTCCTGCAGAATGAAGATAGAAAAACTTTCTATCTTCATTCTGCAGGACCTTGCAAGACGTCACCTCGCTCACCACGTGGTGAGCGCGGTGATGTCACCACAGGTCCTGCAGAATTAAGTTTTGCTATCCTTATTCTGCAGGACCTGTGGTGCCTGTTCCAGTGGTCCTGATCCAGCCAGGTCCTGCAAAGAAGAAGAAAGAAGACAAGACCGGCTGCGTGAACAAGTGGTTGAGGTGAGTTGTTTTTTTTAACCCTTCATTGGCCAAATACTATTATTTTCCGTTATAACCATGTTGTAACGTAAAATAATAAAGTGATGTTCCCCATTGACTTTAATAGGGTCCGGGTTCAGGGTCAAGTTCAGGTCAAGTTCGGGCCTGAAGTTCGGCCGAATCCGGCGAACCTGAACATCACCGGGTTCGCTCAACACTACAGAAGACAAATCATTAGTAAATCTGAATAATCCCCCCCCTATAAAGGAGTATACACCCACTAGGCAGATGTGTTTTTTCCAAGCAATGTCTTTTTCAGGGAGGGATATATCTGCAACGGGCCCACTGGCAGCGCCTGGGGTATCCCTTGCCCCTTAGGAGGTTTCCACAAAATATGTCCCTCTCAAAAAGCAAGTAAACGTGACACCAATTGGATGCAACGTACCCACTAGGTACGCCTGGGGGATCCCTTACCCCTCTGGAGGTACCTATGAAATATGTCCCTCTTTTAGAGTAAGTAGTCGTGACGCCAGCTGCGGTTAAGCAGCGGAAGCACAAGGCTCCCTTTTATAGCGATGTTATCGTACCCAGTGGCTGGAAGGCCAGAGTGGTGTTAAACAGGCCACAATATCCCTGGATATGTTGTGTAGCACTTTGTCATGGTGCTCCTACCTTTGGATATGGTTGGATCCCAGACGAGCATGGTCCGAAGCGGTGCAAAAGGAAAAGGTAGCTTGGATGGGGTAGAACAAAGTGGAGTCCAGACTTGAGTAAACAGTTGAACAGTTGCTTTACTTGTACTAAACAATATTCCATAAAGTTTCTAGACTTTTTGTCTTGGTTACCAGCAGGTTTCAGCAGGCAAATGGCAGGCAAATATTTTCTTTGCAACAAACTCCTCTCTGCTGTATCTTCTCTGTAGATCTCTCAGCTCACCTATGTCAGTAGTCAGTTTCTTACTGTAGATAATCCTAGGAACTTCTTTCCTGGCTATGAGTATCTCAAGCTTGCTTATGCTTGGTGTTGCATAACATCCAGTGATAAGACTGGTGTAGGACTAACAGAACCTTAGGACCAGGCCTGTGCCTTCCCCTAGCAGGGACTTTCTCAGGCACACACACAACCTCTCCCCAGGAGGGGTAAGCTGGAACTGGATCAAACTAGCTAATCTCCTCCTCTCTCTAAGAGAGGAATAGAGTCTGAAAGGAAAGTTCCAGACTCTCACGGATGCTCTGCCAAGTGTTTGCTTCTACCTTGTGGTAAATCAGGTTATTACACTTGAACATAATAATTATAGGAAATACATAGCAATACATATGCACATTATAGGAAATATATTAGGTGATATAAATTAGCACATGGAAAGTGGTAGCAAGATGCAGAAGGAGTGGGTATGGCACTCCGGGACATTACATATGTGCTGGCTTTGGACTTAAGGAAAGATACATTTCGGTAAGCAAATTTAGACTTTCCTTATTGTCCTTTAGGCAGCACAACACAAAGGGATCTGAAAAGCAGTATTAAAGAGGACCTTTCATGGGTCCATTCATTATAAACTAAGTATCAGGATATGTCGTGCATAGTGCAGGGAGCTAACTGGACTTACTATTTTTTCTGGGTGCCGCTCCGTTCGCCCGCTGTAGACCCCGTTGAATTCTCCCGCCTGGTATGCTAATTTTAGCATCGGTACAGGGAGGAGGAGACTGTCCTGTTTCTCAATGGGCGGCTTTTTCTCCCTGGCTGTAGCGCTGTCCAATCACAGCAGAGAGCGTCACACTCACCTTCTCCATTACTGTGATGCTCATCGCTACTATATATGAGATCTTGGCCATAAAATCGTCCTGCTGGCCAATGTAGATGACAGAATGGAAATTAACATGTGAATTTCTTCCGAGAAGGAATTTGTTTACACACATCAGATCTAGCCTCCATCTTAATTGTGGCTTTGGTACTGCATGCACTCTTGAAAAACCCCTGAAAATTCCTGGGAAAGAGGTCAATATTTTCCGGTTAAGTCCTGAAACCACCATATGAGGCTTTGTATTACTGACACATTTGGGATTTGCACGTTAATATAGCTGACACACGTGGACAATAAACGGTAAATCTGCCAAATAACCCGCAGAGCAAGTTTTACAGAGTATTGTATTTTTGAAAAGTCAGCTGCAAGTGAACAGTCAGTTTTTAAAGTTGATGTGTTGGAAGCAGGAACAATAGGCAAACGCGAGCAACATGGACAAGGGTCAAATTGTGATGTGTCTGTGTCTAGTTCAGAGCATCCTTCTAAGCGACACTTCTTGTGCGGTACTCCCTGTAGGAAAGGTTAGTAGTACCTACAAAAAGTGGTCCAAGGATGGACAACTGGTGAACAAGTGAAAGGTTCATGAGCACCCAAGCCACATTGTTGCTGGTTGTAGTCACACCTACATCACTAAGCTAGGACGGTATGTACATGAAGATATGTCTGCAAAGGATTACATTTATTTTTTTTACTTTTCAAGTATATATTTATTAATTTTTCATACATTAAAGAAACAAACAGTTGTTACAGAGATAGGTTCACATACCAATCATTGGTAACATACATATCTGTGATATACCATTCTGTTGGATTGCCCTTCGCAAAGACCAAGTTGGAGAGGTAGAGAGGAGCGATCCAATAGGGAATGTTAAGCTATGTCAGAATAATGTGAGAAATGGTAATATCAACTAACGTAAACCTACCAGTGAGAACAAAAAAATACGTAGAACGGAGTAGGGAATGGGTTGGGTTAGGGAGGTAGGGCAGATAGTGTATTGGGCTCAGTGTTTTAGAGGGCATCACATAAAGGGGTTCTATGAAAATGTGTTAAGAAAAGCTGTAGTTTTCCAAAGGGATGCCCAGTCTGCCCAGATCTTTAAAAAACTGGCTTGAGATCTGGATTCCCAGGCTGACAGCTCTTCCATATCATAAATGTGGTTCACCTTGTGTAACCACTGTGTTAGTGTGGGAGAGGTCGCTTGGTTCCAATGTTGTGGGATTAGAGATTTTGCAGCAGAAGTCAAGTATTGGAAAAGCCTCATTTTGCTGTGTGGAATGTCTTAAAATCTGATGTTTAGTATGAAGGCCGATTTATTGGCCTGTATTTGTGGGAGGGGAGTTAGTAGCACATTTATACCAGGCAGGCGCCTCCCATGGGTGTGTCGACAGTGCTGCGTACCCTCCTAACTCGCCCTTATTTTTCATAAACAACTGGCAGGGTATGCCCCCTTTTAGGCATTCCTCCTACGCAGCGGTTATGGCACAATTCAAGCCGCTTAGTTTAGTTAGTTAGGCAGGTAGACGGTTACGTGTCATGTAGCCCTGACCACAAATAATATTGATATAGGGGGTGGAGACTTGTTTAGGGAACATACTTGTCTGATCGACTCAAGGATCTCAGTCCAGAAGGGCTGAAACACCAGGCAGGACCACCATATATAAAGGTAGGTGCCTTGTGACTGTGTGCATTTCCACCAAGTGTCCGAACTGAAATATCTCAGACGGATATATATATATTCAGATATATATTTTCTATTATGAGGGTGTTTTAATTTTTGAAGGATGTTGTATACCTGGGACAACAGGTGCCTCGGAGGGAGTTTGGTAGCTATTAATTTTTCAAACTGCGTGAGATCTCTCCTAGAATCAGAGTTTGTATGGTAGGAAGTTAACAATAATCTAATATGAGCTTTTTGCAGGGCATGCAATGGGTTGGAGGACAGTGGGTCTTCATTTTCTTCCTCATCTAAATAGGAGGAGATAGGGATGGCTTGTAGGTCCGCAAATTTAAGATGTATGCTCATGTATTTGGGAAGGTGTAATTCAGGAAGGTCCGCCACTGACATAAGTGGGGACAGTGTGGGACTATGTTTGTCTTTGAGTACGTTTCATATCTTGAGTGTAGACTTGGTAACGGTGTTCTGTGTGTGTTGGGCAGGTTGCATATCTTCTCTACACCATATGAGGGAACGCAGTGGAATGTTCGCTAGGTGTTCCTCCAAGGGTATCCATAATTTACTCCCATCTGATCTTGCCCAGTCTACTAATCTAGAGAGGTGTACTGCTTCATAGTAAAGCCTCCAATCAGGGAGGGCCATGCTGCCGCGCCGTTTGTGTTGTGTAAGAAGAGTATGGTTTAGGCGTGATCTTTTATCTTGCCACAGGCATTTGTGAGTTTCCTAATCATGGAGAAAAAGGAGAGTGGAAGGGAAATAGGAAGAGTCTGAAATAAATAAAGACGTTTTGGTAACAGGACCTATCTAGAAGAGGAATGGTAAGGACCACGACTCTAAGATTGAGTAGAAAGATCTCAGGATGGGGGCATAGGTAAGGGTGTATAGTTCCTTCCAGGAAGGGCTAATTTTGAGTCCTAAATAGGTGATGTGGGAGGTGGGCCATTGATATGAATATTGAGCTTGTAAAGTCTTCTTTTCCGTCTCACTGATGTTAATCCCTAGGGCCTCCGATTAAGTTTTTTTTTTTTTGAAGTTAGAGATAGAGCCGTATTCTAGCAGTTTGGATTGTAGTGCAGGAAAAGCTAATGTAGGGTTTGTTAGTATTACGAGAATATCATCTGCGTATGCCATCTGTCGACTTTCCACAAGAATAGCCTTTTATATCTGGGTGTTCTCTAATCATTTGCAAGAGGGGTTTGAGGGCTAGTGCGAATAGGGTAGGGGGCAACTCTGCCTCGTTCCATTGCAAATCCTGAATGGGAAGGATATAGAATAGTTAATGCGTAATCTGGCAGTTGGAAATGATAGCCTCTATGAAGGAATGAGGAAAATTAAGGTGACATAAAACTTGTCGCATATAGGTCCAGTCCACCCTGTCGAAGGCCTTCTCAGCGTCTGTCCCCAGTAGAACCAGTGGATGTTTCTTTTGAGACACTATCTGAAGTAGGGATAGCGCTCTCATCGTTATGTCCTTCCCCTCCCTAGTCCCTACTCACCACAAACCCGACCTGTTCTAGTGAAATTAAGGATGGCGCTAGGGATCCTAGGGATTCCTATTGGGGGGGCCTCCTCCCCTTCATGTGATTAATTATTTTAAAGCTTTTAATGCTGAGAATATTCCTACCAGGCCAGTGCTGCGCTTCCTGCGCTCTCCGGTGTAAATAGGTTGCGGCCACTTCTGGCATACATTTGGCATGTGATCCTAACAAGTTACAACCCGGGATGTACATGAATTGAGCCTGCACAGTCAGACAGCCTCTGTCAGCTGTAAGCAATGCCTTACTGCGCAGGTGCAACCCATGTACATCTCAGATTGTAAACGGAAGTGGCCTAACCTAATTATACTGGGGAGCACAGGAAGTGCAGCGCTGACCCAGTAGGAATATATTTTCAGCATTATCACTGTTAAAGTACTTTATCACATGAAGAGGGGGAGTAAATTTACTCCACTCACTCAATCTTGCACTCAGCTTTCGCTCAGGCTGCAAATTGAGCATAAATAGCACCCCACACAGTACACGCACCACCGATACACGCTGCCACCACCTACTGAATTCCAGTCCAATAGGTACCCCAATACACACACTCACTTCTTTCCAGCAGTCAGATGGCGAGACGCACTTTACAAGGCAAAGGAACCATAGAGCATACAGGGACTAACACTAAAGCAAACACTTTAATATCAAAAAGAGTTCAGTGCTTACAGGAAAAAATATTGAAAAAGACAATATGACATAAAACAAGCAAAAAAGGTGTAAAATAAACAGGGGAAAATGCATAAAAACCTAATTAGATATAGGGGGTCATTTATGAAACCGTCTAAATTGCACCGCAATCTGTGACTTCTCCCCGCTCCGACGCCAGGTCTAAAAAAAGTGGCCGTGGTTTGGTCAGGGAAGGGGGCAGGCTGGCAAGCCCATCTCATTTACCATTTTCTACGCCTGTTTTAGGCATAGAAAATGGTGTAAATGTAAGAGAGCTCGGAAGCTGTCTTACATGCAGAAGCGGTGGTGGATCCTCCGAAGTTATGTAGAGGCTCACACCTTATAACTTCAGCGGATCTACCACTAAATATAGGGGTTATTAATTAACCTTGTTAATATCACAATGTGCAACTCAATTTTGGTCGCCAGTGGCGGGGCTAGAAGCATCGGTTTGGTGGGTATTTTTATTTACTTATTTTTTGTCTTTTGTATTTTTCATTTATTTTACAAGCATTACATTATTTTCTAATTGATTTTTATTTTTCTCCTGTGATTGGGACTAACACATTAGCTCCAGTTACAGGGGGAATACACTCCTCCAAGAGTTTGTATATGGCTGTACTGCCTCACTGTAGAGTTGATCTGGGTCTGCTAAGACCCAGCATCTTAGGCAGACTCTTGGCCGACAGCGATCACATGACCTGTGGGACCAGAACAGAATCTGACATTGCCATTTTCTGCTGTTCCTTCCCAGTCAGGGTGGTCCAGCAGTGCCAGACCTTTGGGTAATTTTTTTATGACTGTATTTTACTAATTTTGGGCTACAACTATAAATTGGTCTTTATAAAATATTTTTAACTGTCCAACCATGTGCTAGCTGTCACTGTGTTTTATTTGAATCCTGTCATCTGATGGCTCATGTGTAGCCCTTTTCTCTGATCTCCTGACTAGAGATGAGCGAACTTTAAAAAAAAGTCTGTTGTTCGGCATTCGGGTTGTGGTAAGTCGCGCATCCCGTTATGGATTCCACTATCGCGGCATATGGATTCCATATGCCGCGATAGTGGAATCCATAACGGGATGCGCGACTTGCCACAACCCGAATGCCGAACAACGGACTTTTTTTTAAAGTTCGCTCATCTCTACTCCTGACCACATAAACACTCATTATAGCTCAATTCTTATCAAGCTGTGGGCAAAGGTGCACGACTGTAGGATTGACTTACATAAGACTGGCAGACATGGAAGTAGGATACATGAAGACCTGTTGGAAGAGGTTGGATGGAGCGCACCCACCACATGTGAGCCGTTTGCAATGTCATGTTGCTGTTCATGTTGCTATGTACACTGCAGATTGGTGCAGTTCCAGTACAGCCCACAAAGAGGTACACAGTCCATGTTATGCTAGGAAAGGGTAGGATAAAGGTCTCGGCAGGCAAGACTGGGCAAACAGGTCTTTAGAGGTAGAAGGATAAAGAGTCCCGTTCCCATCAAGGGGCTCTTTGCTTCATTATTTCAGGCAACTGTCTCTGCTTCCTATGGAAGCAGGGACAGCTGCCAAAAAGCTGAATGATAATGACCCCAAACACACCTCTAGGACGACCACTGCCTTGCTAAAGAAACTGAGGTTAAAGTTGCTGAACTGGCCAAGCATGTCTCCAGACCTAAACCCTATTGAGCATCTGTGGGGCATCCTCAAAGGGAAGGTGGAGGAGCACAAGGTCTCTAACGTCCACCAGCTCGTGATGTCATCTTGGAGGAGTGGAAGAGGATTCCAGTGGCCACCTGTGAAGCTCTAGTGAACTCCATGCCCAAGAGGGTTAAGGCAGTGCTGGAAAATAATGGTGGCCACACAAAATATTGACACTTTGAACACAATTTGGCCATTTTCACTTTAGATAGACTTTTTTTTCCTGTGCAGTGTTTTTTTAGGCTTTTACTGTATCATCTGTAAGTATAAGCCCTCTCAGCAATGTATCCACAGCATTTCCTGCATGGAAAGGCGCAAGCACAGTGGGAAGACAAGTGCAACTTAAGTGGGGGTCCTGGAGGCCGGATCTTCACAAGCATTATAATGTGTCATCATCACTATATAAGATGGGCATACCTCTTTAAGACCAGTGACAGGTGAAGTGAATGGAATTTTTACTGTAGTTACAATGGTGCCTGTGGATAGTAGAACATATTAGGAATAGAGATGAGAGTATCAGTTCGGAATTTATCCAGAATTTTCCCGAAATATCAGATTTGAATGAGCTTCTTGTGATGAGATAGATGGAAATATATCAGTGTTGTCTGGTAGGTGCCCTTTCTCATTATGGAGAGCGCCTAGTATGCATGGGGAGTAGTGTTGATCGAGCACCCAAGTGCTCGGGTGCTCGGGCCAAACACATCGGGATGCTCGTGTGCTCTACAGAGCACCCGAGTATAATGGAAGCCAATGGGAGAACCCGAGCATTAAACCAGGCACCCCCTGCTCTGAAGAGGGGAGGGTGCCTGGTTCATAGGAAAAGGTCAGAAATTGATGGAAACACCACCAAAATGGTTTTGGAACAGCATGGGGAGGATGTCTGGATGCCTCTTGGACTGCCAAAAATTACAAGGAAGAGGCACTCCGATACAACCTGTATATCACATAAAGGAGGACCCCGTTCACATTGTGGTACAATTGTTCAGGTAGTGGGACTCCTACACTCATTAAGCCTATGCACTAAGTGAAAGGGCTGCCAAAAATTACAAGGAACCGGCACTCCAATACACTCTTTATTACACATAAAGGAGGGCATCATACACACCCTTGAAAAATGATGATTGATGGCCTGCTGGTGACCCTCAAAAACATTTGGAGCAAGGACCTGCTGAGCTGACCATTTTAAAAAATTATGCGCGAGGGTCTGCTGCTTAGCTGACCATTGAAAAATATATGCTTGAGGGCCTGCTGCTGAGCTGACCATCGAAAAAATTAAGGTTGCGGGCCTGCTGCTGAGCTGACCATCGAAAAAATTAAGGGTGGGGTCTGCTGCTAATCTGACATGGGAAAAAAGTATGGGTGAGGGCCTGCTGCTGAGCTGACCATTGAAAAAATTATTGGCGAGTGCCTGCTGGTGATCTGATCATCGAAAACATTATGGTGGCGGGCCTGCTCCCGCTTTGGTGACTCAACCTCGGGCCGATCGCACGTCCCCGTAACGGTGACGATACATTTGGATGTCTGCTCTATCAACTTTCAATGTTATTTTCTGCGCCTACCATGGTGACCATGGGTTCGATTCCGGAGAGTGAGCCTGATAAACGGCTACCACATCCAAGGAAGGCAGCAGGCGCACAAATTACCCAGTTCCTACTCCGGGAGATAGCAATGAAAAATAACAATACAGAATTGGAATGAGTAAACTTTAAATACTTTAACGAGGATCTATTGGAGGGCAAGTCTGGTGCCAGCAGCCGACTCTCTCCCTGCCTCCACAATGTTCACCCAGTGTGCCGTCAGGGTGAGGATTGTGTTGACCAGACTCTTTGATATTGAGACTGGACTTGTAGGTGAGAGCCTGCAGGTGAGCTGACCCTGTAAAACATTTTATGCGAGGGCCTGCAGGTGAGCTGACCCTGTAAAACATTATATGCGAGGACCTGCAGGTGAGCTGACCCTGTAAAACATTATATGTGAGGTCCTGCAGGTGAGCTGACCCTGTAAAAGATTGTAGGTGAGGGCCTGCTGGTGAGCTGACCCTCTAAAAAATTATATGCGAGGGCCTGCAGGTGAGCTGACCCTGTAAAACATTATATGCGAGGGCATTATATGCAACGAATAAGCATGTTGATATGATGGAAGAGGAGGAGGAGGATGAGAAAATAAAGATTCAACCATATACCCTTTTTTGTGGTGGAAGAGGTGCATGGGAATACAGTGTATTCAGTACATTATAAACAACACATTTAAAGTGCCTTTATGTTCATCAGCTTTCCTCTGGTGGAGTCGAGAAGTCAGGGGCAATCCAGGCCTTGTTCATTTTTATAAGAGTCAACCTGTCAGCATTTGCAGTTGACAGGCGGATACGATTATCTGTTATAATGCCACCAGCAGCACTAAATACCCGCTCAGACAAAACGCTGGCAGGGCAGGCCAGCACCTCCAAGGCGTAGAGCGCCAGTTCGTGCAATGTGTCCAGCTTGGACACTTAGTAGTTGTAAGGCACTGAGGGATCATTGAGGACACTGACACGTTCTGCTATGTACTCCTTCACCATCTTTAAAAAAATTTACCCTCCTTGGACAGTTGGCCGCGCATCAGGGTGAGGATGCTGGCGGGGTGCCATGAAACTGTCCCAGGCTTTGGAGAGTGATGCCCTGCCTCTGTTGGAACTGCTGTGTGTTCCCCTTGTCTCTCCTTCTCGGTTGCCCAGGGAACTACGGGCTCTGCCACCAGCATTGTCAGATGGAAATTTTTGGAGCAATTTTTCAACAAGGACCTTCTGGTATTGCACTGTTTTGCTCGTACTCTCCACCAGAGGAATGACAGATGAGAAGTTCTCTTTGTAGCGGGGGTCAAGAAGAGTGAACACCCAGTAATCCGTGTTGTCTAAAATGCGTATAACGCATGGGTGGCGGGAAAGGCAGCCTAACATGAAGTCAGCTATGGGTGCCAGAGTACTAACAGGCAAGAGTTCGCTGTCGTCATCAGGAGGATGACTCTCAATCTCCTCATCCTCTTCTGCCTACCCACGCTGACCAGATAGAATTAAACTTCCATGAGTACTACACCTATCACCCTGTGTAATGTCTTCCCCCCATTTCCACCTCTTCCACATGCAAAGCATCGTTCTGAATTGTAAGCAACGTAGAGTAGACAGAGAAGTGGGATGGTTACGCTAATAGTGTTATCGCCGCTCACCATCTGTGTTGATTCCTCAAAGTTTCTTAAAACCTCACAGAGGTCAGACATCCATGCCCACTCCTCGCTTGTGAATAGCGGAAGCTGACTGGAAAAGCGATGACGATGTTGCAGCTGGTATTCCACTACTGCCCTCTGCTGCTCACAAAGCCTGGACAACATGTGGAATGTTGAGTTCCAGCGCGTGCTCACGTTGCAATTTCAAGCGCTGCTGCAACGTTGACAGAACGGCTGAAGCTGTCGATGACTTGCGGAAATGTGCCCACACGCAGCGCACCTTCACCATTAGCTCAGGCAAATTGGGGTGGGTTTTAAGAAACCGCTGAACCACCAAGTTTAAGACGTGGGCTAGGCATGGGATGTGTGTGAGCTTGCGGAGCTCCAAAGCCGCCACCAAGTTACGGCCATTAACAGACACAACCATGCCTGGTTGTAGGTTGAGCGGCGAGAGCCACAGCTCAGTCTGGTCCCTTATACCCTGCCAGTGCTCTGCGGCGGTGTACTGTTTGTCACCTAAGCAAATTAGTTTCAGCACGGCCTGTTGCCGCTTCCCCACTGCTTCCAGCTACTGACTGATGGCTGACTGGTGCTGCAAGAGGAGAATTCAGAAGTGGAAGTGGAAGAGGAGGAGAAGGGGGAGGGGGGGTTGCAGCCACTAATGTAGGTGGTGGCGGAAATCCTGATGGAAGTAGGGCCCGCAATTCTTGGCGTCGGTAGCACCTTTGCCATCCCAGGGTACGACTCGCTCCCGACCTCCACAACGTTCACCCAGTGTGCGTCCCTGGCCGAATGCACTTGTCCATGTGTCAGTGGTTAAGTGGACCTTCTCAGTAACTGCGTTGGTCAGGGCACGGGTGATGTTACAGGACACATGTTGGTGTAAGGCTGGCATGGCAGACCTTGAAAAATAGTGGTGACTGGGGACTGCGTAATGTGGGACGGCCACCGACATCAGGCTGCGGAAGGCCTCAGTGTCCACAAGCCTAAAAAACAACATTTCCAGGGACAGTAATTTGGAAAGCTGTGCATTTAGTGCTATGGCCTGTGGGTGGGTGGCTGGGTATTTGCGCTTGCATTCAAAGGCCTTGGGTAAGGACATTTGGATGCTGCGCTGGGACACGGAAGTGGAGGTGGCCGCTGATGGTGCTTGCGAAGGTCCAGGTGCAGGGGATTGGCTAGCACGTAACAAAGGGGAAGAGGAGGCAGTGGTGTGACCCGCAGCCACAGATTGTGGACAGAGGCATTTGTCCCACTTATTATGGTGCTTGGATGCCATGTGGCGGATCATGCTGGTGGTGGTGAGGTTGCTAGTGTTCACGCCCTCGCTCATTTTGGTACGGCATAGGTTGCAAATTACTACTCTTTTGTCATCCGCACTTTCCTCAAAATGGCGCCGTACTGCGGAACATCTACCCCTTGGCAAGGGAGATTTCCGCAAGGGGGTGCTCCGTGGAACAGTTGCGGTCCTGTTTGGTGTGACCCGCCTTTTACCTTTTGCCAACCCACTGCCTCTTCCAGCCTGTTGCGCTGTTGCAGATCCCTCGCCCTCTATACTGCTGTCCTTGATCGGCTTTCCACCTTCCCAGGTTGGGTCAGTGACTTTATCGTCCACCACCTCCTCTTCTACTTCCTCACTCTGCTCATCAGCCTGACTTGTTGACCTAACCACAACCTCAGTGATTGACAACTGTGTCTCATCCTCTTTATCAACCTCTTAAAACAGTAATTGCCGTTGACTTATTGGCAACTGTGTCTCATCATCATCCACCTCATTAAACAGTAATCACAACAGAGTGATCAGCTGTTATTAAAATCTACAACTGCCCCCCGACATGTTTCGCCAGTGACCTGGCTTTTTCAAATACCCCTTGCTGCCCAAATACCCATAAAGAAGCCAGGTCACTGGCAAAACATGTCGGGGGCAGATGTAGATTTTAATAACAGCTGATCACTCTGTTGTAGCTTAGTAGTTAGGTAGTCCTTGTCTGGACACCATGCATTTTCACAGTGACATAGGGGGTTGCCAGTTGGCCCATACCAGATGGCCAGTTAGCCCAAATAGTCGGCCAAGTTCACATAGGAAGTGCTGTGGTGTGTGTATTGTATGATTAAACTCTGACAGCTATTGACATATTGTCAGACCAGGGTGTTGTGAAGTGTGTGTGTCTGTTAATAACATAGGACACAGAGACAGTGTGTCTGGAGATTATATAGGACACACTAGCAGCCCTCAATAACCAACACAAAGTATCATTCAACCACAACCTTCTGGTTCTTTTGCACACCCTCTTCCGGTATTAGTGTGGCGTCAACATAGCTCTGTGGTAAAATTACGAAAGGCAGTGTTTCATTTTCTGGCTAGAGATTCTGGCCTCTAGGTATATAGAAGCCGTAATACTGGCTTTCAACCGAGGCAGATATTTTTCAGTAAAGTAGGATAAGAGATAGTGCACATCTCTGGTTCCTAAAAAATCTTACCAAAAATATACCATAGCTCTCAGAGTGACAACTTTAATTTTAAGCGTCTGTTAGGCTCACGGCCATTTTACGTTTGTTTACAATTAAAAGTGACGTTTTAAATAATATTCGTCTTGGACCTGGGTCAAGATAGGTTAAAGCCCCTTTTTTAGGCATTGGAGTATATGATACGTTTTTTCAACGCACACGTTACACTGCAGATGTGGCGCAGCTTAAGTCACTGTCTGCAGCGGACACCGTCTACGGAAAAAGTTCACTGGATGTCACAGATATTTTTTGGGATGTGCACACTTTACACACGAGATCTGGCGCAGATAATTTAACTGTCTGCAGCAGCCTAATAGACGCTATTTAGCGCAGGTTGAGCTAAAAATATATATTGTTGCTGCCACACACGATAGTCCTTAAAAGGACTTTTGGGTCTCTCGGTCCACAATCTGGGTCTGCGGGTTACACCACTGCCTCCTCTTCCCCTGAGTAACGCGGTCTCTGCCTAACATGCAGTAGGTCTGGAGGAAAAAAATTGACATATTCTCTCAGACGGGTCATCAGTAAGCCTATTCCAGAGGCAATCCACCTGCAAGAGGGATCTACAGGACTTTGGCGCTCTTTGGGCAGGTAGTAGATCACCCGTGTCCTCCGATGTTTCATATAGGGCCACTTTTGCACCCTAAATAATAATAGTAATGATTAAAAGGAAATAATACTGATCATATAATCCTAAACATTACAATAAAGCAATAAATAGTACAAATAATGGTAAGATAATAACTAATAATGAACATCACATAACATAGAAAATAAATAAATCATAACGTAATAAAAAATAAAAACAAATCACTTTCATTGCATTTTTTAAATATTTTTTATTAAATAACATATTGCTTTAACTGTTATTTCTGACATCATTGCTGGTTATTATCATATTATTATGTATTAATAAAAACCAATGATATTAACATCATAAATAATTATCATACATGAACATTTTATTATTTTAAATCTAGTTAAATAATAGTACAATGGTGGGGACCCCATACAAAAAGAAAGCCAGGTAAAGCGCTAAATTCATGATCCCAACGATGAGGTTCAAGATGCAGACCACGCAGTTATATTTTGCGGCTGTGAAGTGATCTCCTCTGCGGATCTGAGAAATAAACATAATGGCGGTAATTTATTGTCTGATTTACTCAAGCTTTTGGCGTAATTACGTGTAGGTCACAGATTTGAGTAAAGGTGTTTTGCAACAATAGATAAATAGATAGATAGATTTCCGTCTGAGGTCCGTTTTTTTTCAGACAGAAAAAAAATCCTGCATGCACTACTTTTCTTTCCATCTATCTGCCTATCATAAAAATGGCTCAACTGAATTCCAAAAGTGCATAACTAATGCAACAGGATCCGTTTTCTTACAGGGTCCGTTTTTTTTCTTTTTTTTTCTGTTCTTCTGACAGATCAGAAGAACGAAAAAATAACGTTGATGTGAACTCTCCCTAGTTCACACTTCAGATATTTGATCAGTTATTTCCATCGGTTATTTTGAGCCAAAACCGGTGCGGGTCAAAAACACAGAACAGGTGCAGATCTTTCCGTTATACCTGATCTCTGTGGAGGCTTCACTACTGGTTTTGTCTCACAATAACTGGAAATAACTGACCAAATAACTGAAGCGTGAACTTGGCCTTACTAGAGTACTGGTCCAGTACTATTTTTTGTAGGTATTAATGTATTTAATGATTCAGGAATTACTTGTTTCTATATAGTGGAGTGGATGTTCATGTATCGTGCATGTGGGCTAAACTGACATGCAGTGAATATTTATCCATGTTAGTTCCGCTGGAGTGCACGTAGCAGTTCTCCAGCATTATTTCACTGATGACATCACGATGACAGATAACAGTGCTTTAATTTCATTATTATTTGTTTGTTCTTATTTTTTTTTTCTGTTCTATAATTTTTCTTTTGTGATGCGGCTTACATTGCCAATAGTGAGCATGCGCAGTGTGATATTGTCACGGGTAAAGGGGAGGGGAAAACACCAAATACACACAACAATGTAAGGACAACAATCTAGGCCTCTAAAACTAAGGAAGAGGGATGGTAACCTCCTAGCAATCCCTGGGCCTCTCCCTAACTCCTGCCAGTATGAGCAGATCCTGAAGGTGGAAATACTCATACGTCGGATACCTAAAGCCCTGCAAACTGACGAGCCCTAGAATAGGGAGCAGGAGACGAGACTCCTGTTTCCTCCCCAGATGAAGGAACCCGTATCTCCCTGAGGCCTAGAAATAACGCACACCAGAGAATAACAAACAGTAAAGGCAACAAGTATTTAGTTTAAAGGAGTATGGAGAAGCAGGAGATCCAATACAAACAAGCTCCAGCAACTCCAAGCAGATAGCATCAAATGTGTGGTTAGCATTGTGAGGCGGACCTAAATAGAGCCTCATCACTGATAATGAGCGGCACCTGAGGAGAGGTGAGATCCTGCCAAACAACATACATAGAGGAAAACAGAGAGCTGTCAGATAGCCTCACGTGCAGCAAGTCTATCCAATCTTCTCACCTCTCTCACAGGAGGAAACGTGACAGTACGCCCCCCCCCCCCTCTACGGGTGGCTTCCGGACACCCAGGACCGACTTTATCAGGATGCGCCCTGTGAAAGGCCCTCACAAGGCGACTGGTATTCACATTGGTCGCAGGAACCCACATTCTTTCCTCTGGACTGTAACCCAGCACGGGGTACTGAAGAGATCCATGAAGAATATGTGAGTTCACTATCATGGCAATCTGAAACTCAAGATTACCGTCCACCATTACAGGAGGTGGTGGCAGGGAGGAGGGTTCAGCAGGTTCAACATATCTTTTCAACAATGACTTGTGAAACACATTATGAAACTTCAAAGCCTGCGGAAGCTCAAGACGAAAAGCAACCGGATTAATAATGGCAGAGATCTTGTATGGCCCAATAAAACTTGGCCCCAGCTTCCAAGAGGGTACCTTCAACTTAATGTTTCTTGTGGACAGCCACACAGAATCACCCACTCTCAGGTCGGACCACTCACACGTCTCTTGTCAGCCATAAGTTTATACTTTTTGCCCATTTTATTTAAATTGTTTTGAATCTTCCGCCAAATAGATGACAAGGAAGAGGAGAATCTTTTATCTTCAGGTATACCAGACGTCTCAGTACCAGAAAATGTGCCAAACTGCGGATGGAAGCCATATGCACCAAACTCGGCCAATGACAAAAATTAAGACCCCTCCTCCTCTCAGAGACAAAACATCCCAAATAGTGTTGAGCGAACAGTTCGAGCATCGTTAGGGTTCGTACCGAATTTTGGGGTGTCCGGGACCCGGACCCGAACCCGGACATTTTCAAAAAAGTTTGGGTTCGGGTTCGGTGTTCGTTGATTACTTCCCGCTTTCTGAAGGGCTGCACAGCAGCCAATCAGCTAGCGTTTTACTTCTTGCCCTAAGAGCCCATCACAGCCATGCCTACTAATGGCATGGCTGTGATTGGCCAAGTGCAGCATGTGACCCAGCCTCTATTTAAGCTGGAGTCACGTAGCGCCGCATGTCACACTGCTCTGACTAGTGTAGGGAGAGGAAGCAGCTGCTGTGTTAGGGCGAGATTAGGAAGGGATTAACTTAGCCAAAACACTTAATGAAGTGATCGATCTACAGCTGAGAATCATTGAACTTCTGCTAGTTACTTGCTCACTGGTTTTTAGGCTGCACAGAGCGTTTTTCTGTCACTTATTTTCTGGGTTGATCGGCGGCCATTTTGTGACTTGTGGTGCACCAGAAGAAGCTGCCACCAAGTCCATCAATCCATCAATACTAGTTTTTTTTGCTATATCCTACATCAGGGGCTTGGCTATGCTAATTGTCACCCCTAGAAACTCAGGACAGCAACTTCTATATTTTATTAAGGGGTTAAATACAATTGCCCAAATACCAATCCCCTAAATCTGGTGTTCCAGCTTTGGCTAGACAAGTATAATACTGTCTGCTGTCTGGCAAAGGATAGATTATTTTCTGGGGTGAAATTAACCTGCCAATATAGCAATACCCTGGATCTGATGTCCCAGCAGTTGCAGGCCAGATTTCATAGTGTCCGCTTACACATATATTTTGTTCTGGGGTGAAATTAACCTGCCAATATGGCAATACCCTGGATCTGGTGTCCAAGCAGTTGCAGGCCATATTTTATAGTATCCGTTTACACATATATTTTGTTCTGGGGTGAAATTAACCTGCCAATATAGCAATACCCTGAATCTGGTGTCCCAGCAGTTGCAGGACAGTTTTCATAGTGTCCGCTTACACATATATTTTGTTCTGGAGTAAAATTAACCTGCCAATATAGCAATACCCTGGATCTGGTGTCCAAGCAGTTGCAGGACAGATTTCATAGTGTCCGCTGTGGTAAGGTGCAGGGTGCCGTCGTGGATGGCAGGTATGTGTCACCGAGGTTCATAGCCTCGGTGAGGTGAGAGCCATTTTTGTTAATGTCAGCAGCAGCTAGTGCTACTGACATAGTTTAAATAGCATGGCTGCAAAGCCGATCCGGGCCGGCTCTTACCGGGAGCAGCTAAAGTGTAGGGTGGGTGGCTGCTCCCCACGATCCAGTCCTGGTTTTGGGCTGGGTATAAAACACAGCCAGCAGCTGTGTGTGAGGGGGTGATTGTCCTGGAGCTACTAACAGTTCTGTGGAGTTCTCTGCACTGGAGGAAAGAGCTCAGCAAGGTTGTGTTTTTCCCTGCAGCTTGAAGGTGGAATCTCCTGCGGCTGGGCCGACTGCTAGGTGTGAACCCTCACCTAAACCTCCCAGGTGACTGGACCCTGTGTTGGCCTGTTTTGTTTTGCCACAGTGTTTCTGTTGTGTGTGAACTGTCACCAAGAGACTGTTTTTCATTTATGTTGTGCAAGTGTGAATAAAACACTGTTTACTGCACATTCTGGACTCCTTGTTTTGCCTCGGTACTGCACCCGCACCGCTATCTACCAGAGCGACTCCCACATTTGGTGTCGGATGCGGGCATGCGCAGTGAGGCTGGCGTGAACGCCGAAGTTTGTTTTTGCTGGGCACGACTGGATGTCCTATATTCGGCCGGCAAAGTTGCAGCCTGTGGTCCCTGACAAAATGGAGGCGGCTGTGAAAGCCCTCATAGAGGCTAACGTGCAGCAGCGGAGACCAACCAGCTACTGCTGCAGCACGTGATGGCATTGCAAGCTGCAGGAGCGTCCCGCCACGTCCACGATGCCCGGAAAGCTGTCCGTGCAGCGATCCCTAAGATGACCCTCGGATGATGTGGAGACCTATCTGGCGGTGTTCGAGAAGGTGGCCGTGAGGGAGAAATTACCGAGAACAGTGGGCAGAGGTCGTCGCTCCGTTCCTGGCGTCTGGACCCCAGCAAGTATTTTTGACCTCCCAGATGACCAAGCAGCTGACTACCCGACCGTGAAAGGTGAGATCCTGGCAAGACTGGGGGTGAACGTGTTAGTCCGGGCTCAGCGGGTCCACCAGTGGAACTTTAATACGGCTGAACCCGCCAGGCCGCAGTATTATGAGTTGCTGCACAGGTTGCAAAAGTGGCTGCAGCCTGAGGTTCTAAGTCCGGCTGCTATGCTGGACCGTCTGCTGGCTGACATCTTCTGGAGGGCCTTGCCGTACCCCCTGCAGCACTGGATCGGCCAGGTATCACCCACTAATGCCCTGGACATGGTCGACCTGGTCGAGCGCTATGAGGCCACAAAAACCTTGAAAGGGGGTGTTGTTGGGAGGGCCGGTCAAACCCTGGAGGTCTCCCATCCAGTCCCGGCGACTGGTACCCGAGAAACCTGCTGGGGTGTACCCCTGTAGACCCGGCCCCGATAGTCTGCTGGCGGTGTCACGAGCCTGGCCATGTGAGGGCCGACTGTCCACAGTGGGGAGAACCCATGGAGACCAATTATGGGTACCGGGCTTCCATGTATGCCCGGAGACTGTGTGCGACCGGCACCCCCGAGACAATAGACAATCGTCATCTGTGCCAGGTGCAAGTCGGTGATAATCTTGCAGTGGCGCTGCTGGACTCAGGGAGCCTAGTAACCCTGGTAAGTGCTGCCCTGGTACAGCCCTCCCAGTATACGGGCCGGAAAGTTGGGGTGGTGTGCATACACGGAGACTTAAAGGACTATCCCACGGCTGTAATGTCTCTGTCCACGGCGGCCGGCACATGGACTTGTGAAGTGACAATCTCCTCAAAGCTACCCTATGAACTGAGCCAGTTGAACAGTTGGTGGTGCCCAAGCTTGTCATGGAGCTTGCCCACCAACATGTTCTTGGGGGACACTTGGGGTGGCAGAAAACCCAGGACCGCATACTGCAGCGGTTTTATTGGCCCGGTGTGTTCAAGGAGGTAGAAAACTATTGTAAGTCCTGTCCGACCTGTCAGATAAATAGCCCCCAGCCACATTTCCGTAGTCCTCTGGTACCTCTTCCAATTATTGAGGTCCCGTTTGAGCGAATCGCTATGGATCTAATTGGGCCGGTACCAAAGTCTGCCAGGGGCCATCAACACATTCTGGTAGTTCTCGACTATGCCACTCGGTATCCGGAGGCGGTGCCTCTGCGACATACCTCAGCTAAGCTCATTGCCAAAGAGTTAATGGAAATGTTTTCCCGTGTGGGCCTGCCAAAAGAGGTTCTGACAGACCAAGGGACCCCTTTATGTCCAAAGTTATGAGGAACTGTGTAAATTATTGCGTATAAAGCAGTTACGGACGTCCGTTTACCATCCGCAAACGGACGGTCTTGTCGAGAGGTTTAACCAAACTTTAAAAAATATGTTAAAAAGGGTGGTGTCTAGAGATGGGAAGGACTGGGACCTGCTTCTGCCCTATCTCATGTTCGCAGTGCGAGAGGTACCCCAGGCCTCTACTGGGTTCTCGCCCTTCGAACTGCTTTATGGCAGACACCCTCGGGGCCTGTTGGATATCGCCAAGGAAGCATGGGAACAACAGCCTGTCCCCCACAAAAGTGTCATTGAGTATGTCGCCCAGATGCAGGACCGGATGGAAAGGGTGTTGCCGCTGGTCCGGGAGCATATGGAGGCAGCGCAACAAGCCCAGAGTAGGGTGTATAATCGTCAGGCTCGGGTACAGGAACTTCAACCCGGGAGATCGGGTTTTGGTTCTGGTACCCACCCTTGACAGCAAATTCCTAGCTAGGTGGCAGGGCCCCTATGAGGTGATCGAGAAGGTAGGGAAGTAAATTACAAAGTACACCAGCCAGGGCGGCGCAAGCCGGAGCAGGTGTACCACGTGAATTTACTAAAGCCGTGGAAAGATAGGGACACGGCCGACGACCACAGCCCCGGCCAGGGCTTCTAGGTGAAAAGAGTCCAGCCCCACAGTTCGAGGCCTGTGAAGCAGTAACCACGGTAAAAATTGCAGACAGCCTGTCTTCCAAACAGGTTCAGGAAGTCAGGGAGTTCATCAGTCGGAACACGGATGTGTTCTCGGACCTCCCTGGCCGCACGACTCTCATCCAACATGACATCGTCACTGAGCCTCAGGCCAAGATCCGGCTAAAACCATACCGGGTGCCCGAGGCTCGGCGACGGGCCATCGCGGAGGAAGTGCAACTAATGTTGAAGCTCGATGTCATTGAGGAGTCGAAAGTGAGTGGGCCAGTCCCATAGTCCTGATACCCAAGCCGGATGGGACGTTGCGGTTCTGCAACGATTTTCGCAAATTAAATGAAGTGTCCAAGTTCGATGCGTATCCCATGCCCCGGGTAGACGAGCTTGTTGAGAATTTAGGGCAAGCCCGGTATTTTTCTGTGCTAGACCTCACTAAAGGGTACTGGCAAGTACCCTTAACGGAGTCGGCCAAGGAAAAACCGCTTTGTTACCCAGCAGGGCCTGTATCACTACAAGGTGTTACCCTTTGGCCTGCATGGTGCCCCGCCACCTTCCAAAGGTTAATGGACATAGTGCTGCGACCTCATCGTCGGTACGCCTCGGCCTACTTAGACGATGTAATCATCCACAGCACCGACTGGGAAAGCCATTTACCCAAAGTGCAGGCGGTAGTAGATGCCCTGAGGAAAGCTGGTCTAACCGCCAATCCAAAGAAGTGTGCGATTGGGTTGGAAGAGACCAAATATCTGGGGTATGTAATTGGGCGGGGAGTCATCAAGCCGCAGGTAACTAAGGTGGAAGCCATACGTAACTGGCCCCGACCGGTCACTACCAGGCAGGTAAAATCGTTCCTGGGGATTGTAGGGTACTACATGAGGTTTGTGCCCCACTTTGCCACGATAGCAGCACCATTGACAGACCTATTGAAGGGGCGAAAGTCTGGGAAGGTTAGCTGGAGTGAGAAGGCGGAGGAAGCTTTCTCCGCGTTGAAGTCGGCCCTGTGTGGGTCCCCGGTTTTGGTGACACCCGACTTCAACCGGGAGTTTGTCGTACAGACCGACGCCTCGGAGGTAGGCCTCGGTGCTGTGCTGTCTCAGGAGGTCAACGGGGAAGAACATCCCGTTGTCTTCCTGAGCCGTAAGCTCAGTCCCGCCGAGACCAGGTATAGCATAGTGGAGAGGGAGTGCCTGGCTATCAAGTGGGCACTCGAATCTCTCCGCTACTACCTGTTAGGGAGGAGGTTCCGTCTGGTGACCGACCATTCTCCTCTCAAGTGGATGAGCCAGGCCAAGGAGAGGAATGCTCGGGTCACCAGGTGGTTCCTATCCCTGCAGAACTTCAAGTTCTCCGTGGAACATAGGGCAGGCCGCTTGCAGGGGAATGCAGATGCCCTTTCCGCGTCCACTGCCTCACATGTGTCCACCCCTCAGGGTTGAACAAAGGGGGTGTGGTAAGGTGCAGGGTGCCGTCGTGGATGGCAGGTATGTGTCACCGAGGTTCATAGCCTCGGTGAGGTGAGAGCCGTTTTGTTAATGTCAGCAGCAGCTAGTGCTACTGACATAGTTTAAATAGCATGGCTGCAAAGCCGATCCGGGCCGGCTCTTACCGGGAGCAGCTAAAGTGTAGGGTGGGTGGCTGCTCCCCACGATCCAGTCCTGGTTTTGGGCTGGGTATAAAACACAGCCAGCAGCTGTGTGTGAGGGGGTGATTGTCCTGGAGCTACTAACAGTTCTGTGGAGTTCTCTGCACTGGAGGAAAGAGCTCAGCAAGGTGGTGTTTTTCCCTGCAGCTTGAAGGTGGAATCTCCTGCGGCTGGGCCGACTGCTAGGTGTGAACCCTCACCTAAACCTCCCAGGTGACTGGACCCTGTGTTGGCCTGTTTTGTTTTGCCACAGTGTTTCTGTTGTGTGTGAACTGTCACCAAGAGACTGTTTTTCATTTATGTTGTGCAAGTGTGAATAAAACACTGTTTACTGCACATTCTGGACTCCTTGTTTTGCCTCGGTACTGCACCCGCACCGCTATCTACCAGAGCGACTCCCCACACCGCTTACACATATATTTTGTTCTGGGGTGAAATTAACCTGCCAATATAGCAATACCCTGAATCTGGTGTCCCAGCAGTTGCAGGACAGATTTCATAGTATCCGCTTACACATATATTTTGTTCTGGGGTTAAATTAACCTGCCAATATAGCAATACCTTGGATCTGGTGTCCAAACAGTTGCAGGCCAGATATCATAGTGTCCGCTTACACATATATTTTGTTCTGGGGTTAAATTAACCTGCCAATATAGCAATACCCTGGATCTGGTGTCCAAACAGTTGCAGGCCAGATTTCATAGTGTCCGCTTACACATATATTATGTTCTGGGGTTAAATTAACCTGCCAATATAGCAATACCCTGGATCTGGTGTCCAAACAGTTGCAGGCCAGATTTCATAGTGTCTGCTTACACATATATTTTGTTCTGGGGTTAAATTAACCTGCCAATATAGCAATACCCTGGATCTGGTGTCCAAGCAGTTGCAGGACAGATTTCATAGTGTCCGCTTACACATATATTTTGTTCTGGGGTGAAATTAACCTGCCAATATAGCAATACCCTGAATCTGGTGTCCAAACAGTTGCAGGCCAGATTTCATAGTGTCCGCTTACACATATATTATGTTCTGGGGTTAAATTAACCTGCCAATATAGCAATAACCTGGATCTGGTGTCCAAACAGTTGCAGGCCAGATTTCATAGTGTCCGCTTACACATATATTTTGTTCTGGGGTTAAATTAACCTGCCAATATAGCAATACCCTGGATCTGGTGTCCAAACAGTTGCAGGCCAGATTTCATAGTGTCCGCTTACACATATATTTTGTTCTGGGGTGAAATTAACCTGCCAATATAGCAATACCCTGGATCTGGTGTCCAAGCAGTTGCAGGACAGATTTCATAGTGTCCGCTTACACATATATTTCGTTCTGGGGTTAAATTAACCTGCCAATATAGCAATACCCTGGATCTGGTGTCCAAACAGTTGCAGCCAAGATTTCATAGTGTCCTGTAAGAGGGTGCAAGGTATCATATGCGATGGCAGGTACGTGTCACCGAGGTTGCTGGCCTCGGTGAGGTGAGAGCCGGGGTTTTTGTCTGCAGCAGCTTATGCTGCTAGACTTTGTTACTTAGTTTGGCTGCAAAGCTAATCCGGGCCGGCTCTTACTGGGAGTAGGTAAAGTGTAGGGTGGGTGCCTACTCCCCATGGTCCAGTCCTGGTTTTGGGCTGGATATAAAACACAGCCAGCAGCTGTGTCTGGGTGGTGATTATTATCCTGGAGCCTGCTAACAGGACTGTGAGGTTCTCTGTGCTGGAGGACGGAGCTCAGCAAGGTGGTGTTTCCCTGCAACCTGAAGGTGGAATCGCCTGCGGCTGGGCCGACTGCTAGGTGTGAACCCGCACCTAAACCACCCAGGTGACTGGACCCTGTGTTGGCCTGTTTTTGTTTTGCCACGTTATTTCCGTTGTGTGTGAACTGTCACCAAAGAGACTGTTTTTCATTTATGGTGTGCAAGTGTGAATAAAACACTGTTTGTTGCACAATCTGGACTCCCTTGTTTTGCCTCTAAACTGCACCCGCACCGCTGTCTACCAGAGCGACTCCCCACATTTGGTGTCGGATGCGGGCATGCGCAGTGAGGCTGGCGTGAACGCCGAAGTTTTGTTTTTCTAAAGTGCATGGAATATATTAAGCCAGCAAAGCTGCAAGCAGGAGTTTCTGGCAACATGGAGGCTGCTGTGAAGGCTCTCATAGAGGCTAACGTGCAGCAGCGGGAGACTAACCAGCTACTGCTACAACATGTGATTGCGTTACAGGCGGCAGGAGCGTCCCACCACGTCCATGATGCCCGGAAGCGGTCCGTGCGGCGATCCCAAAAATGACCCCCGCAGACGGCGTTGAGACGTACCTGGCGGTTTTTGAGAAGGTCGCCGTGAGGGAAAAGTTACCCGTGACCAGTGGGCTGAGGTGGTCGCTCCTTTCCTGGCTTCCGGACCCCAGCAGGTGTTTTTCGACTTGTCGGACGACCAAGCGGCAGATTATGACACCGTGAAAGGAGAGATCCTCGCCAGACTGGGCGTGAACGTGCTGGTCCGCGCCCAAAGAGTCCACCAGTGGGACTTTAAAGCGACTGAACCCGCTAGGCCGCAGTACTACGATCTGCTGCACAGGCTGCAAAAGTGGCTGCAGCCCGATCTACTAAGTCCCACTGCCATGCTGGATCGACTGTTGGCGGACATCTTTTGGAGGGCCCTGCCTTATCCCCTCCAGCACTGGATCGGCCAGGTATCGCCCACCAATGCCCTGGAGATGGTCGACCTGGTGGAGCGCTACGAGGCCACCAGAAACCTGCAGGGGACTCTTGCGGGAAGGGGTCAGTCAAACCCGGAGGCCTCTGCCCCAGTTCCGACGTCCGGCGACAGAGCGGCCTGCACGGAATATACCCCTGCGAGTCCGCCTCCCGTGGTATGCTGGAGGTGTCAGGAGCCAGGCCACATCAGGGCCGACTGTCACATCGGATGAGCCGATGGATATGAACTACAGGGTCGTCACTCCCTGTATGCACGGAAGCTGTGCGCAACTGGCACCCGTGAGGTGCAGGACCATAACCACCTGTGTCAGGTAGAGGTGGGAGACTCTCTGGCGGTGGCTCTGCTGGACTCCGGGAGTTTAGTCTCCTGGTAAGGGCTGCCCTTGTACGGCCTACGGAGTATACTGGCCGTAAAGTCGGGGTCCTGTGCATCCATGGAGACCTGAAAGACTACCCCACTGCACTAGTGACTTTGTCCACCGCGGCTGGTAGGTGGACCCACGAGGTGGCTGTCGCTACTAAACTCCCACACGAACTGATACTTGGGAGGGACTTCCCCGGTTTTCCGGCGCTGTGGCCGGTAATAAAGGTATCTGAGGGACCCGAGACAGGGGTGACCCTAGTGGAGTGGCCTGATACCACTGGAAGGCCAGAACCCTGGGAGCCCGAGTCTGAAGGGCCGGCGGTAGGGGTGACCACTGCTCCAGCGGTAGAGGGGGAGACAACCCCACTGGGTGTAATGGTGGGAGACACGGAGGACTTGCCACCGGGACCTGAGTTGGCAGACCTCAATGTCTCCGGGGAAAATTTTGGGACCGCACAACACCGGGACCAAACCCTAACCAGGGCCTGGGAGAATGTGCTGGAAATTGATGGGAAACCCCAGAAACCAGGGGCTGAATTAATGTTCCCAAGATTTATTGTTCTGCAGGATATGTTGTATCGGGTGAACCAAATCCGAGGCGAACCTGTTGAACAGTTGGTGGTGCCCACAGCGTATCGCAAGCTTGTCATGGAGCTTGCCCACCAACATGTTCTTGGGGGACACCTGGGGTGGCAGAAAACCCAGGACCGCATACTGCAGCGATTTTATTGGCCCAGTGTGTTCAAGGAGGTAGAGAATTATTGTAAGTCCTGTCCGACCTGTCAGATAACTAGCCCCCAGCCACATTTCCGTAGTCCTCTGGTACCTCTGCCAATCATTGAAGTACCGTTTGAGCGAATTGCTATGGATTTAATTGGGCCTGTACCAAAGTCTGCCAGGGGCCACCAACACATTCTGGTAGTTCTCGACTATGCCACTCGGTATCCGGAGGCGGTGCCTCTGCGACATACCTCAGCTAAGCTCATTGCCAAAGAGTTAATGGAGATGTTTTCCCGTGTGGGCCTGCCAAAAGAGGTTCTGACAGACCAAGGGACCCCTTTTATGTCCAAAGTAATGAGGAACTGTGTAAATTGTTGCGTATAAAGCAGTTACGGACGTCCGTTTACCATCCGCAAACAGACGGTCTTGTGGAGAGGTTTAACCAAACTCTAAAAAATATGTTAAAGAGGGTGGTGTCTAGGGATGGGAAGGACTGGGATCTGCTTCTGCCCTATCTCATGTTCGCAGTGCGAGAGGTGCCCCAGGCCTCTACTGGGTTCTCGCCCTTCGAACTGCTTTATGGCAGACACCCTCGGGGCCTGTTGGATATCGCCAAGGAAGCATGGGAACAACAGCCTGTCCCCCACAAAAGTGTCATTGAGTATGTCGCCCAGATGCAGGAACGGATGGAAAGGGTGTTGCCGCTGGTCCGGGAGCATATGGAGGCAGCGCAACAAGCCCAGAGTAGGGTGTACAACCGTCAGGCTCGAGTACGGGACTTCAATCCGGAGATCGGGTTTTGGTTCTGGTACCCACCCTTGACAGCAAATTCCTAGCTAGGTGGCAGGGCCCCTATGAGGTGATCGAGAAGGTAGGGGAAGTGAATTACAAGGTACACCAGCCAGGCGGCGCAAGCCGGAGCAGGTGTACCACGTGAATTTACTAAAGCCGTGGAAAGATAGGGACGCGGCCGACGACCACAGCCCCGGCCAGGGCTTCTAGGTGAAAAGGGTCCAGCCCCACAGTTCGAGGCCTGTGAAGCCGCAACCACGGTAAAATTGCAGACAGCCTGTCTTCCAAACAAGTTCAGGAAGTCAGGAGTTCCTCAGTCGGAACACTGATGTGTTCTCGGACCTCCCTGGCCGCACGTCTCTCATCCGACATGACATCGTCACTGAGCCTCAGGCCAAGGTCCGGTTAAAACCATACCGGGTACCCGAGGCTCGGCGGCGGGCCATCGCGGAGGAAGTGCAGTTAATGTTGAAGCTCGATGTCATTGAGGAGTCGCTGGAGTGAGAAGGCGGAGGAGGCTTTCTCCGCGTTGAAGTCGGCCCTGTGTGGGTCCCCGGTTTTGGTGACACCCGACTTCAACAAGGAGTTTGTCATACAGACCGACGCCTCGGGAGGTAGGCCTCGGTGCGGTACTGTCGCAGGAGGTCAACGGGGAAGAACATCCCGTTGTCTTCCTGAGCCGTAAGCTCAGCCCCGCCGAGTCCAGATATAGTATAGTGGAGAGGGAGTGCCTGGCTATCAAGTGGGCACCTCAAAGTCTCCGCTACTACCTGTTAGGAGGAGGGTTCCGTCTGAGTGACCGACCATTCCCCCTCAAATGGATGAGTCAGGCCAAGGAGAGGAATGCTCGGGTCACCAGGTGGTTCCTATCGCTTCAAAATTTCAAATTCTCCGTGGAACACAGGGCAGGCCGCTTGCAGGGCAACGCAGATGCCCTGTCCCGCGTCCACTGCCTCACGTGTGTTCACCCCCTCAGGGTTGAACAAAGGGGGGGGGGTGTGTAAGAGGGTGCAAGGAATCATATGTGATGGCAGGTACGTGTCACCGAGGTTGCTGGCCTCGGTGAGGTGAGAGCCGGGGTTTTTGTCTGCAGCAGCTTATGCTGCTAGACTTTGTTACTTAGTTTGGCTGCAAAGCTAATCCGGGCCGGCTCTTACTGGGAGTAGGTAAAGTGTAGGGTGGGTGCCTACTCCCCACGGTCCAGTCCTGGTTTTGGGCTGGATATAAAACACAGCCAGCAGCTGTGTCTGGGTGGTGATTATTATCCTGGAGCCTGCTAACAGGACTGTGAGGTTCTCTGTGCTGGAGGACGGAGCTCAGCAAGGTGGTGTTTCCCTGCAACCTGAAGGTGGAATCGCATGCGGCTGGGCCGACTGCTAGGTGTGAACCCGCACCTAAACCACCCAGGTGACTGGACCCTGTGTTGGCCTGTTTTTGTTTTGCCACGTTATTTCCGTTGTGTTTGAACTGTCACCAAAGAGACTGTTTTTCATTTATGGTGTGCAAGTGTGAATAAAACACTGTTTGTTGCACAATCTGGACTCCTTGTTTTGCCTCTAAACTGCACCCGCACCGCTGTCTACCAGAGCGACTCCCCACAGTCCGCTTACACATATATTATGTTCTGGGGTTAAATTAACCTGCCAATATAGCAATACCCTGGATCTGGTGTCCAAACAGTTGCAGGACAGATTTCATAGTGTCCGCTTACACATATATTTTGTTCTGGGGTTAAATTAACCTGCCAATATAGCAATACCCTGGATCTGGTGTCCAAACAGTTGCAGGCCAGATTTCATAGTGTCCGCTTACACATATATTTTGTTCTGGGGTTAAATTAACCTGCCAATATAGCAATACCCTGGATCTGGTGTCCAAACAGTTGCAGCCAAGATTTCTTAGTGTCTGCTTACACATATATTTTGTTCTGGGGTGAAATTAACCTGCCAATATAGCAATACCCTGAATCTGGTGTCCCAGCAGTTGCAGGACAGATTTCATACTATCCGCTTACACATATATTTTGTTCTTGGGTGAAATTAACCTGCCAATATAGCCATACCCTGAATCTGGTGTCCCAGCAGTTGCAGGACAGATTTCATAGTGTCCGCTTACACATATATTTTGTTCTGTGGTTAAATTAACCTGCCAATATAGCAATACCCTGGATCTGGTGTCCAAACAGTTGCAGGCCAGATTTCATAGTGTCCGCTTACACATATATTTTGTTCTGGGGTGAAATTAACCTGCCAATATAGCAATACCCTGAATCTGGTGTCCCAGCAGTTGCAGGACAGATTTCATAGTATCCGCTTACACATATATTTTGTTCTGGGGTTAAATTAACCTGCCAGTATAGCAATACCCTGGATCTGGTGTCCAAACAGTTGCAGGACAGATTTCATAGTGTCCTCTTACACATATATTTTGTTCTGGGGTGAAATTAACCTGCCAATATAGCAATACCCTGAATCTGGTGTCCCAGCAGTTGCTGGCCAATTGTAAATCTGTCCATAAAAGGATACCTTTCATCCAGGGCCTAAATACTAGCCCTAAAATAGATATTCCCCTAAATCAGTGGTTACTGCTGTGCCTGGATTAGTGTAATACGCTACATAAACAAATAAGCAGATAGTGGTAGGTGCCTGTAAAAAAAGGCCTGAATTTGAAATCAATACATTGGGCCAAATATTTTTTTCCTTATTGTGGTGCTTGGTGAACAGTAACAATGAGGAAAACATCTAGTAAGGGACGCGGACGCGGTCGTGGTGGTGTTAGTGTACCCTCTGGTGCTGGGAGAGGACGTGGCCATTCTGCCAAAGCCACTCGTCCTAGTGAACCAACTACCTCAAGTTCCAGTACCCGCCAGAATTTACAGCGATATTTGGTGGGGCCCAATGCCGTTCTAAGGATGGTATGGCCTGAGCAGGTACAGGCGCTAGTCAGTTGGGTGGCCGACAGTGGATCCAGCACGTTCACAACATTATCTCCCACCCAGTCTTCTGCAGAAAGCGCACAGGTGGCACCTGAAAACCAAGCCCATCAGTCTGTCACATCACCCCCATGCATATCAGGGAAACTGTCTGAGCCTCAAGTTATGCAGCAGTCTCTTATGCTGTTTAAAGACTCTGCTGGCAGGGTTTCCCAAGGGAATCCACCTAGCCCTTCCCCAGTGGTGGAAGACATAGAATGCACTGATGCACAACCACTGATGTTTACTGATGATGAGGACATGGGAATACCACCTCATCGGAGTCCGCACGTCTCTGATGATGACGAAACACAGGTGCCAACTGCTGCGTCTTTCTGCAGTGTGCAGACCGGACAGGAGGTCAGGGAGGAAGACTGTGTGGAAGACGATGCAGGGGACGATGAGGTCCTAGACCCTACATGGAATGAAGGTCGTGCCACTGACTTTCATAGTTCAGAGGAAGAGGCAGTGGTGAGACCGAGCCAACAGCGTAGCAAAAGAGGAAGCAGGGGGCAAAAGCAGAACAGCCGCCGCCAAGAGAGTTCGCCTGATACTGGCCACCGCCACCAGGGACCGAGCACCCCAAAGGCAGCTTCAAGGAGTTCCCTGGCATGGCACTTCTTTAAACAATGTGCTGACGACAAGACCGAGTGGTTTGCACGCTGTGCCATCAGATCCTGAAGCGAGGCATTAACGTTCTGAACCTTAGCACAACCTGCATGACCAGGCATCTACATGCAAAGCATGAACTGCAGTGGAGTAAACACCTTAAAAGCAAGGAACTCACTCTGGCTCCCCTGCTCCTCTTCTGCTGCTGCCTCGGCCTCTTCCTCCGCCTCGGGAGGAACGTTGGCACCTGCCGCCCACCAAACAGAGGATGTGCCACCGACACCACCACCTGCGTCACCAAGCATCTCCACCATGTCACACGGCAGCGTTCAGCTCTCCATCTCACAAACCTTGAGAGAAAGCGTAAATTCCCACCTAGCCACCCTCGAGCCCTGGGCCTGAATGCCAGCATTTCTAAACTACTGGCCTTTGAAATGCTGTCATTCAGGCTGGTGGACACAGACAGCTTCAAACAGCTGATGTCCATGGCTGTCCCCCACAGTATGTTGTCCCCAGCCGCCACTACTTCTCCAAGACAGCCGTGCCTTCCCTGCACAACCAAGTATCCGATAAAATCAAGTGTGCACTGCTCAACGCCATCTGTGGCAAGGTCCACTTAACCACAGATACGTGGACCAGTAAGCACGGCCAGGGACGCTACATCTCCCTAACTGCACACTGGGTAAATGTAGTGGCGGCTGGGCCCCAGGCGGAGACTTCCTTGGCGCACGTCCTTCCGCCGCCAAGGATCACTGGGCATTATTCTTTGCCTCCTGTAGCCTCCTCCTCCTACTCGGCTTCCTCCTCCTCTGCTTCCACCAGCTCATCCAGTCAGCCACACACCTTCACCACCAACTTCAGCACAGCCCAGGGTAAACGTCAGCAGGCCATTCTGAAACTCATATGTTTGGGGGACAGGCCCCACACCGCGCAGGAGTTGTGGCGGGGTATTGAACAACAGACCGACCAGTGGTTGCTGCCGGTGGGCCTCAAGCCCGGCCTGGTGGTGTGCGATAATGGGCGAAATCTCGTGGCAGCTCTGGGACTAGCCGGTTTGACGCATATCCCTTGCCTGGCGAATGTGCTGAATTTGGTGGTGCAGAAGTTCATTCACAACTACCCCAACATGTCAGAGCTGCTGCATAAAGTGAGGGCCGTCTGTGTGCGCTTCCGGCGTTCACATCCTGCTGCTGCTCGCCTGTCTGCGCTACAGCGTAACTTCGGCCTTCCTGCTCACCGCCTCATATGCGACGTGCCCACCAGGTGGAACTCCACCTTGCACATGCTGGAGAGACTGTGCGAGCAGCAGCAGGCCATAGTGGAGTTTCAGCTGCAGCACGCACGTGTCAGTCGCACTGCGGAACAGCACCACTTCACCACCAATGATTGGGCCTCCATGCGAGACCTGTGTGCCCTGTTGCGCTGTTTCGAGTACTCCACCAACATGGCCAGTGGCGATGACACCGTTATCAGCGTTACAATACCACTTCTATGTCTCCTTGAGAAAACGCTTAGGGGCGATGATGGAAGAGGAGGTGGCCCAGGAGGAGGAGGAGGAGGAGGATGAGGGGTAATTTTAGCACTTTCAGGCCAGTCTGTTAGAAGTGGCTCAGAGGGAGGTTTTTGCAACAGCAGAGGCCAGGTACAAATGTGGTCAGCCAGGGCCCACTACTGGAGGACGAGGAGGATGAGGAGGAGGTGGAGGAGGATGAGGATGAAGCAGGTTCACAGCGGGGTGGCACCCGACACAGCTCAGGCCCATCACTGGTGCGTGGCTGGGGGATACGGAGGACGATGACGATACGCCTCCCACAGAGGACAGCTTGTCCTTACCTCTGGGGAGCCTGGCACACATGAGCGACTACATGCTGCAGTGCCTGCGCAACGACAGCAGAGTTGCGCACATTTTAACGTGTGCGGACTACTGGGTTGCCACCCTGCTGGATCCCCGGTACAAAGAATGTGCCCACCTTACTTCCTGCACAGGTGGAAGCCCAAGGCAAAGGCAGAGGAGGAGCAAGAGGTCGCCAACGCAGCAGTGTCACGGCCAGCTCTTCTGAGGGCAGGGTTAGCATGGCAGAAATGTGGAAAAGTTTTGTCTCCACGCCACAGCTAACTGCACAACCACCTGATACGGAACGTGTTAGCAGGAGGCAGCATTTCACTAACATGGTTGAACAGTACGTCTGCACACCCCTCCACGTACTGACTGATGGTTCGGCCCCATTCAACTTCTGGGTCTCCAAATTGTCCACGTGGCCAGAATTAGCATTTTATGCCTTGGAGGTGCTGGCCTGCCCGGCGGCCAGCGTTTTTGTCTGAACGTGTATTCAGCATGGCAGGGGGCGTTATTACTGACAAACGCAGCCGCCTGTCCACAGCCAACGTGGACAAGCTGACGTTCATAAAAATGAACCAGGCATGGATCCCACAGGACCTGTGCCTCCTTTGTGCAGAATAGACATTTATAACTGCCTCCCCATCAACCATGTATTCTTGTACTCCGGGGCACTTCTTTATTGAATCCTCATTTTTTTAACTTTACCATGATCTTGCGGTGCAACCCAAAGTTGAATGAACCTCTCCTCTGTCTGGGTGCTGGTCCGAAATAACTGAGAGTGGCCTTCTCCGTTGGTGGTTGATATGACGCATGATTCCTTGATGTGGGACCTGTATCCTCTGTCTGGGTGCTGGTCCAAAATAAATGAGAGTGGCCTTCTCCGTTGGTGGTTGATATGACGCATGATTCCTTGATGTGGGACCTCTCTCCTTTGTCTGTGTGCTGGTCCGAACTAAATGAGAGTGGCCTTCTCCGTTGGTGGTTGATATGACGCATGATTCCTTGATGTGGGACCTGTATCCTCTGTCTGGGTGCTGGTCCAAAATAAATGAGAGTGGCCTTCTCCGTTGGTGGTTGATATGACGCATGATTCCTTGATGTGGGACCTCTCTCCTCTGTCTGGGTGCTTGGCCGAAATTAATGAGAGTGGCCTTCTCCGTTGGTGGTTGATATGATGCATGATTCCTTGCTGTGGGACCTCTCTCCTCTGTCTGGGTGCTGGGCCGAAATAACTGAGAGTGGCCTTCTCCGGTGGTGGTTGATATGACGCATGATTCCTTGCTGTGGGACCTGTATCCTCTGTCTGGGTGCTGGTCCCAAATAAATGAGAGTGGCCTTCTCCGGTGGTGGTTGATATGACGCATGATTCCTTGCTGTGGGACCTCTCTCCTCTGTCTGGGTGCTAGGCCGAAATAACTGAGAGTGGCCTTCTCCGGTGGTGGTTGATATGACGCATGATTCCTTGCTGTGGGACCTGTATCCTCTGTCTGGGTGCTGGTCCCAAATAAATGAGAGTGGCCTTCTCTGGTGGTGCTTGATATGACGCATGATTCCTTGCTGTGGGACCTCTCTCCTCTGTCTGGGTGCTTGGCCGAAATAACTGAGAGTGGCCTTCTCCGGTGGTGGTTGATATGACGCATGATTCCTTGTTGTGGGACCTGTATCCTCTGTCTGGGTGCTGGTCCCAAATAAATTAGAGTGGCCTTCTCCGGTGGTGGTTGATATGACGTATGATTCCTTGATGTGGGACCTGTATGCTCTGTCTGGGTGCTGGTCCAAAATAAATGAGAGTGGCCTTCTCCGTTGGTGGTTGATATGACGCATGATTCCTTGATGTGGGACCTGTATCCTCTGTCTGGGTGCTGGTCTGAACTAAATGAGAGTGGCCTTCTCCGTTGGTGGTTGATATGATGCATGATTCCTTGATGTGGGACCTCTCTCCTCTGTCCCACAGGGGAGAAGGAGGCAGTGTCTCTCCCTCCCCCTGTGCCAGGCTGCCAATGGAGAGAAGAGGAGGAGGGGCTGAGGGCGCACTGCCCACCAATGATAATAACGATTCCGATATTACAAACACAGGCATTAGAAACACATTGCCCAAACTCTGCCTCTGACAGAGCCCTGCGATCCGTGGCAATTAACCTCTCAGGTGCGGCACCTGAGGGGTTAATTGCCGTGGATCGCAGGGCTCTGTCAGAGGCAGGGTTTGGGCAATGTGTTTCTAATGCCTGTGTTTGTAATATCGGAAACTTATTATCATTGGTGGCCAGTGTGCCCTCAGCCCCCCCTGTCCACAGTATAAAAAACATTGGTGGCCAGTGCACCCTCCCCCATCTCCCCTTCCTCCCTCCTTCCCCCCCATTCGTTCAGTATTAATATCATTGGTGGCAGTGGTCACAGGGTCCCCTCAAGTCACCATCTCTCTTCTGATTGGAGCGCCAGCAGTGTAATGCTGGGGCTCCGATCGGTTACCATGGCAACCAGGACGCTACTGAAGCCCTGGCTGCCAAAGTCAGCTCCTGCTGCTGTGTGCCCATAGCACAGGGCATCAGGGAGAGTGTGAAGTCCTATTCACCCTAATAGAGATCTATTAGGGTGAATAGGACAAGGGATGTAAAGAGCCCAGGTTCTACCCCTAAGGGGGGAAATAGTAATTAAATAAAAAGTAAAAAAATTTAAAATAGTAAAAAATAAAACACCAAAATACTAAGTATAAATTAACCCTTTTCCAATTTCACATATAAAATATATAAACAATAAATAAAAAAACATATCGCCGTGCCCAAAAAGTCCAAACTATTAAAATATTTTTTTTTAAAAGCGTTGAACGCTGTAACAGAAAAAAAAAATTCCAAAAATTAAAATGCGCAGAATATCGGTATAAAATATCGGTTATCAGCCTGAAAGTTCACAGAATATCAGTATCGTTATCGACTCTAAAAAATCAATATCGGTCGATCCCTATCAAATAGGTCTCCAGATTCTGGTTAGTGCGCTCAGTCTGCCCGTTCGACTGAGGATGAAAGGCTGAAGAGAAGGACAATTGGACCCCCAGACGAGTACAGAACGCCCTCCAGAATCTGGAAACAATTTGTTGGAGATGGAGTCCTTCTATCAGACACCACATCAGAGGGAATGCCATGTAGTTTCACAATGTTATCAACAAACACCTGAGCGAGAGTTTTGGCATTAGGTAAACCTGATAATGGTATAAAGTGCGCCATCTTGCTGAAGCGGTCAACAACCACCAGAATCACAGTTCATGGACAAATGAGTCCAGGGTCGGGATGGGATAGACAAGGGAAGTAGAGATTCTGAAGGCCGAGTATGAGCCGGCCTAGCACGAGCACAAGTCTCCACCCCCCCCCCCCCGCCCCCGGGAGAGCAACGTGACAAGGCATCTGCCTTCACGTTTGGTGACACATCCGGTTGCACCAGAATAGGAGCAGAAGCAAAACATTCCTTTATTGCGGAAAAGCATGCAATGCTTCTTTAGACCAGACTGAGAAATCCGCACCTTTCTTAGTCATATCAGTTAATGGTTTAACAAAAGTGATGAGCGCGCTTGCTCGGCCGAATATCTGTTCGGCTCGAGCATCACTATGCTCCGCACATGGCGGTACTCGACCGACTACCGCACGTGCTCGAGCGCAATGCTCGAGTCTCCGCTCCGCACTTTTTGCGGGTTTTAAGCAGCCAATAAATCTGCAGGTAAGTACTGCCCTCACTGTAATGCCAGTAGCCATGTTGGCTGCTGGCATTACAGTGATTGGCTGGCTGGAACGCATCATCAGGTGCTATATAGCACCTGATGACGCATGTTCGGCTCAGACAAACTGTAGACAGGGAGAGCAGAGAGGAGGAAGGGAAAGACAGTGTAGGGAGCGATTTTCACAGTTTTTATTCTGAGAAAGCTTTTCCAAGACCCAAAAGTCCTTTAAGGACTACGGCGTGTGTGTTTTAGAGCAGCAATCTATTTACCTACTGTAGTCTCCGGGACAGTGCTTCGGAAGGGACAGATAGTGTAGGGAGAGACATTTGCTGTTTTTACTAGCAAAAGCTTTTCAAAGACCCCAAAGTCCTTTTAAGGACTACGGTGTGTGTTTGACAGCAGCAAGATATTTTTATTTTATCAACACATAGAATGAACGAGGGCACTGTCCTGTACCTGCATACTTCGTGTTGGAACCTCACTATGGCCTCATCCGACAATCTCGGATCGGGGTGCTGTAGCCTCAGAGAAACAAATGCAACACATCAAGTAGAGTAGATAGGCGCACTCACCATCCCTTTGAAAATCTTCTTTATTGTAGAGAAAACATACGCAGACAGGGGGACTCACATGGACTGCATATCCACTGAAAAAACAGTGACGGCCGTTTCGCGGATTCACCGCTTCATCCGGCTAGTGCACCTGAAAAAAAAACATCCACCGTACCCAGCTTCATGTCCAACTTAGCTTGGAGGCGCAGGACAACATTGTCCAAATCGGACCAGTGCTAACAGGTGGTCGGTTGGATTGCTGAAGATAATGCTTCCAGTCAGTTAAGCACCACCTTCTTGTCCAGTCTCTGTAGCCAAGAGTCTGGTCAACCAAATCCTCACTACGATCATCCTTCCTCCCACCATGGAGAGGCTTGCCAAACGAGTGATCCCACACTCGGATATTCCGAGGAGCTCTTTCCTGCACCACTATTAGATTTGGCCCTCTCGCCCAGCACGCTTGAAGAGGTACCTGAGATATTGTGCCCTGATCCCCAACCTCTTGAGCGTTCAGTCTCAAGAAGAAGACGGTGGTAAACGGCAATCATTCGTTCAAGAGGTGGATGATGATGAGACACTGTTGTCAATCACTGAGGTTGCGGATAGGTCAAGTCAGGAGGATGAGCAGAGTGAGGAAGTGGAAGAGGACGTGGTGGATGATGAGGTCACTGACCCAACATGGGAAGGTGAAAAGCCGAGCGAGGACAGCAGTACAGAGAGGGAGGTATCCGCAGCACCGCAACAGTCTGTAAAAGGCAGTGGGGTTGCAAAAGGGAAAAGTCAGCCCACACCAAAAAGGCCCGCAACCGTTACAACGATCACCCCCATGCGTAAATCTACCTTGCCAAAGGGGTAGGTGTCACGCAGTATGGCGCTTTTTTGAAGAAAGTGCAGACGGCAAAAGAGTGATAGTTTGCAACCTGTGCCATATCAAAATGAGCCGGGGTTTGAACACTAGCAACCTCACCTCCACCAGCATGATCCGCCACATGGTATCCAAGCACCCTAATAAGTGGGGCGAACGCCTGGGTCCACAATCTGGGTCTGCGGGTCACACCACTGCCTCCTCTTCCCCTGTGTTATGCACTGCTGGCCAATCCCCTGTCGAAGGCGCAGGCCCGGATGCCCCTCACCCTGCACCTGGACCTTTGCATGAACTGTCAGCAACAACATCCACTTCCTTGTGCCAGCGCAGCGTCCAAATGTCGATAACACAGGCATTTGAACGCAAGCGCAAATAACCACCCACCCACAGGCCATAGCACTAAATGCGCAAGTTTCAAAATTACTGGCTCTTGAAATGTTGCCATTTAGGCTTGTGGACACTGAGGCCTTCCACAGCCTGATGTCGGCGGCCATCCCTCGGTACGCAGTCCCCAGCCTCCACTATTTTTCACTGTGTGCCATCCCGCCTTACACCAGCATGTGTCCCAGGACATCACTCGTGCCCTGACCAATGCACTTACTGGGAAGGTTTACTTCACCACGAACACATGCACAAGTGCTGGTGGCCAGGGACACTACATTTCCCTGACCGCACACTGTGTGAATGTTGTGGAGGCCGGGAGTGAGGATGTGCCCTGGGATGGCACAGGTGCTACCCACACCCAGGATTGGGTGTCCGCCAGCAGCTATGTTACTGGCTCCAACCCCCACTTCTCCTCCTCCGCAGCCTCCTCCTCCGCTTCCACCTCCAGCAGCAGTCAGCCATCAGTCGCTAGCTGGAAGCAGTGTAGCACTGCTGTGGGTAAGCGTCAACAGGCCGTGCTAAAGCTGATCTGCTTAGGGGACAAACAGCACAACGCCGCAGAGCTGTGGCAGGGTATAAGTGACCGGACCGAGCTGTGGCTCTCGTCACTCAACCTACAACCAGGCATGGTTGTGTCTGACAATGGCCGTAACTTGGTGGCAGCTTTGGAGCTCGGCAACCTGACACACATCCCATGCCTAGCCCATGTCTTAAACTTAGTGGTTCAGCGGTTTATCAAAACCCCAATTTGCAAGAGCTACTAGTGAAGGCACGCCGCGTGTGTGCCCATTTTCGAAAGTCATCCACAGCTTCAGCCGGTCTGTCAACGCTGCAGCAGCGCTTGCAGCTTCCAGCTCACCAACTGTTGTGCGACGTGAGCATGCGCTGGAGCTCTACGTTCTACATGTTGTCCAGGCTTTGTGAGCAGCAGAGGGCAGTTGTGGAATACCAGCTGCAACATGGTTGTCGCCTTTCGAGTCAACTGCCACTATTCACAAGTGAGTAGTGGGCATTGATGTCAGACCTCTGTGAGGTTTAAAAACTTTGATGAATCCACACAGATGGTTAGTGGCGATAATGCTATTATCAGCGTAACCATCCCACTGCTGTGGCTACTCAAACGACCACTGCTCACAATTAAGGAGGATGCTCTGAATGTGGCAGACGAGGAAATGGGGGGAGGACATTACACAATATGATAGCCAGACCACCCACAGTTCGTCTTATCAGCACGAATTGGACCATGAAGAGGAGGAGGAGGAGCTGGAGACAGTTGCCTCTGCTACAGAGGGTAGTACCCATGGAACTTTAATTCCATATGTTTAGCGTGGATGGCAGAAGAGGAGATGGAGAGTCATCCAGATGTCGACATCGACGTCTTGCCTGTTAGTACTCTAGCACACATGGCTGGCTTGATGTTAGGCTCCCTTTCCCACGACCCTCGCGTTATACGCATTTTAGATAACACGGATCACTGGGTGTTCACCCTTCTCAACCCCCTCTACAAAGAGAACTTCTCATCTCTCATTCCTGTGGTGGAGAGGACGAGTAAAATGGTGCAATACCAGAAGGTACTTGTTGAGAGATTGCTCCAAAATTTTCCATCTGACAACACGTCCGGCAGAGTCCGTACTTCCTTAGGCAATGGAGGAAGGGAGACAAGGGTGAACACACAGCAGTTCCAACAAAGGCAGGGCAACACTCACAAAGGCATGGGACACTTTCATGACACCCCGCCAGCAACCTCATCCTGAAGCGCGGCCTAGTGCTATAAGGAGGGAAAATTTTTGGAAGATGGTGAAGGAATACATAGCAGGCAGTGTCAGCTTCCTAAATGATCCCTCAGTGCCTTACAACTACTGGGTGTCCAAGCTGGACAAGTGGCACGAGCTTGCGCTCTATGCCTTGGAGGTACTGGCCTGCCCTGCTGCCAGCATTTTGTCTGAGCGTGTATTTAGTGCTGCTGGTGGCATTATAACAGATAAGCGTATCCGCTTGTCCACTGACAATGCTGATAGGTTGACTCAGATAAAAATGAACAAGGCCTGGATTGCCCCTAACTTCTCAACTCCACCAGAGGAGAGCTGAGCTGATGATGAACATAAAGGCAATTTCAATCTATCATTTATAATGTAATCAATCTACTGTAGTGTATTCCCATGCACCTTTTCCACCACAAAAAAAAAATACATGGTTGAATCTTGTTTTCTCCTCCACAAACTCTCGGTGATATACTCTCGCATTGCTACTCTTTCGGGTTCAGAAAGATTATACAACCGAGACTTTGGCAATCTAGCTCCGGGAATAAGATTGACGGGGAAATCATACTCCCGATGAGGAGGCAACTCCTGGTCTTCACCTTTGAAGAATACATCAGAAAAATCCAAAAGAAAAGGGGGTAACATTTTAGTAGTTACAACAGAAAGCGACGTGCTAAGACAGTTGTCAAGGCAGAAATCACTCCAATCGAGAATCTGTCTCGCTTGCCAATCGATAGTAGGGTTATGTTTGGTTAACCATGGTAACCCTAACATCAGAGGAGCAGGCAAACCCTCCATAACAAAAGATGAAATGGATTCAGTATGAGAATCTCCCACCTTTAGGCGAATGTCCTGCACCATTTGAGACAGACACTTTTGAGAGAGAAGGCGGAATCAATCGCAAACACAGAAATATTTTTATCTAATGCGCTTGTTGTCAAACCATGCATACGGACGAACTGGCCATCCACTAAGTTAACCCCTGAAAAATTAATCTACCGACCGGAGGGATTGTGAACCGGTCGGCAAAGAGAAAGCCTAAGAGTGAGCGTCATAATAATCCCCACTCTCTGACTCTCGTCCCCAGAAGAGTTAGGACGTAGTCTGAAATATAATTTGCACGACTCCCTGAACCGAACAAAGTAGTCACTTCCCCCGGAAAACCTATCCGGGAGAGAAACCTTCAGTTCAGGGCAGGCCTGGTTCCCGTTGCTGGAACCCACCGCCTGTGGTCTCTGAAACTGCAACGGCCGCGCGGAGGTCAGCCACCTCCAAAGACAGCCCCTGCATACGATCGACCAGTGCAGAAACAGTATCCAGTAACTGCACTGATAAAACAAAGGATAACGTTTTTTTGGGCGGTTGATAATGTCACGGGTAAAGGGGAGGGGAAAACACCAAATACACACAACGTAAGGACAACAATCTAGGCCTCTAAAACTAAGGAAGAGGGATGGTGACCTCCTAGCAATCCCTAGGCCTCTCCCTAACTCCTGCCAGTATGAGCAGATCCTGAAGGTGGAAATACTCATACGCCGGATACCTAAAGCCCTGCAAACTGATGAGCCCTAGAATAGGGAGCAGGAGACAAGACTGCTGAATCCTCCCCAGATGAAGGAACCCGCGTCTCCCTGAGGCCTAGAAACACACACCAGAGAATAACAAACAGAGAAAGCAACAAGTACTTAGCTTAGAGATTTATAGAGAAGCAGGAGATCCAAGACAACCAAGCTCCAGCAACTCCAAGCAGAAAGTATCAACCGCATGGTTAGCAGTGTGAGGCGGACCTAAATAGAGCCTCATCACTGATAACCAGATCCTGTCAAACAACAACATACATAGAGGAAAACAGAGAGAGCTGTCAGATAGCCTCATATGCAGCAAGTCTATCCAATCTTCTCACCTCTCTCACAGGAGGGCCCATGACAGATATATTGCACGGTGATACGCCATGTTTTTTACAATCGGCGGTACACAATTTGAGCAGTATACACAGGTAAGCTATCCTCAAGTGTTGCTAGATATTACTGTACACATATTCTGGTGATTACACTGATGGCCGATAATGATGAAACAGTTGGGAAATATTCTAGCAGATATGATTTTACCAGGCAGTATAGGCACTGTATGCACATCTATATGGAAACAGATGGATTACATTGTATACATTAGATAATCACTGTGCCTGTGTATATGTACTGACAATGCATTTCTTAAATATCAATCATGTATTCAAATTCACACGAACCTATAAATATTGTGCACTGCTATGCATTCAACTTCTTGAATAGTCCCAGTAAGAGGACTGAAACGTCACTTATTAGGTGAATAAAGGACACTACTTTTTTACTATATTTGGAAGTGATGCAGTTTTTTGTTTTTTTATCGGATGGTCAGTCTCGTCTTTAGTCCACTGGCACTCCTAGATAGCCATAGCAGCACAATATATTACTGCCTGCCATAGACTGAGACCTGATATATCACAGAATCTTATATCCCGACTAGTGTTGAGCGAATTTTGGGGTGTCCGTGAGACGGACCCGAACCCGGACATTTTCAAAAAAGTTCGGGTTCGAGTCCGGTGTTCGTCGATTTCTTCCCGCTTTCTGAAGGGCTGCATAGCAGCCAATCAGCTAGCGTTTTACTTCTTGCCCTAAGAGCCCATCACAGCCATGCCTACTAATGGCATGGCTGTGATTGGCCAAGTGCAGCATGTGACCCAGCCTCTATTTAAGCTGGAGTCACGTAGCGCCGCACGTCACACTGCTCTGACTAGTGTAGGGAGAGGATGCAGCTTCTGTGAGGGCGAGATAGGCAGGGATAAAGAAGTGATTGAATGATCTACCTTTCTACACCTGTGCATCAGAACAACTCAGCTGAGCTGTTCACTGAAAGTCACTATTTTGTTGAGACTGGCCAGAGCAATTTTTACTGGCACATGTAACTGGGCTGACCGGAGGTGCCCATTTTGGGACTTGTGGTGTGCCAGCACTTGCTGCCACAGAGTCTAAACCAAAGCTCCAAAGAAGTGAAAAATCTACACCTGTGAATCAGAACAACAGCGATTCAGCTGCTCAGTCAAAGTCAATTTTTTTTCTGGCTGGGCAGACTGTTTTCTGGCACATGTTACTGGGCTGATAGGCGGCGGCCATTTTGGGACTTGTGGTGCTACAGCAAAACCTGCCACAACGTCCATTAATCTAATGTAATAGTCGATTTTTTCATAGATATTCTACATCAGGGGTTTGGCTGTGCTTGTGTCACCCCTACTAACTGCCAATATATTTAATATATCAGTGGTGAAACTGAAAGTAATCCACTTGGATAGCAAATCCCATGAATACGTACGAATGTAACTTCTATTACAGCACACCAATACTAAAACTGACTAAGAGACAGCTTTAAGTTCTATTCGAACGCGATTGCAACTTTGGAACTTAAAGTGGTGTACGATTTTAAAAGTTGAGTACTAAAAAGTTGGAATCGCAATGCGATTCTTATGTATTTGCTTAATCGCATTGCGATTACAACTTTGAGCTACCGATCACCATGGGAACGCCTCCTCCAGTAGAATGTACTGTCGGATGTGAGAATTAAGTTGAAATCGCAATGCGATTCTTATATATCTGCTTAATCGAATTGCCGTTTCAACTTAGCATTGCTAAATAATTCCATCCATATTCGTTAACTTACTGAGTCAGTAAGTTAACGATATGGATGGAATTATTTAGCAATGCTAAGTTGAAATTGCAATGCGATTAAGCAAATATATAAGAATCGCATTGCGATTTCAACCTAATTCTCAGATCCGACAGTACATTCTACTGGAGGAGGCGTTCCCATGGTGATCGTTAGCTCAAAGTTGTAATCGCAATGCGTTTATTGCGGTATATTATCCCTCTGGGTGTCTTTTACAGCCTTTTTAGTGCCCAAAAGTTCGGGTCCCCATTGACTTCTATGGGGTTTGGGTTCGGGATGAAGTTCGGGTTGAGTTCGGATCACGAACCCGGACATTTTCCGGAAGTTCGGCCGAACCTCTCGAACCCGAACATCCAGGTGTTCGCTCATCTCTAATCCCGACTCTTTTCCCAAAAAGGAATACTGGCCAAGTTTACATAGATGAAAGGAGGAGTGTTTTGAGGGTGTGGCTTAACACCGGGTGTAATTTGGCATCAATGGTTTATATATTTAACATTTATTAACAGGGACGTAACTACCATAGCGGCAGACCCTGCGACTGCTATGGGGCCCAGGCAAGAGGGGGTCCAGTCATAGTTGGGATTATCTCCTCTTCTACTGGAGTTGAAAACTTGGTCCGGACTCTACCCTCTAAAGGAACAACTCTTAGGCTTCTTTCACACTTGCGTTCTGAGGATCCGGCGGGCGCTTCCGTCCCGCCAGATCCGTCAGAACACAAGTCGCCTGAAAGCTTTCAGGTTACCATGGCAGCCAGTACGCTACAGAAGTCCTGGCTGCCATGGTACTCCGCAGCAGTGTGCTTACCTGCGCTGCGGCCTCCAGGCGCTCCTTCATGACGTCACAGGTCCCTGTGGTGCATAGATCAATGCGCTGCCTGGACCTGTAACGTCATGAAGGAGCACCCGCAGGCCGCAGCGCAGATAAGTACACTGCTGCTGAGTACTTACCATGGCAGCCAGGACTTCAGTAGCGTCCTGGCTGCCATGGTAACCGATCGGAGCCCCAGCTTACACTGTGGCCCCAATCTGAACTGCTGCTGCGCATTCGCAGAGCTAAACGTCGGATCTGGTGATGCGCCAAAACGACGTTTAGCTTAATGCCGGATCCGGATTAATGCCCTTGAATGGGCATTAATTCCGGATCCGGCGTTACGGCATGTCTTCTGGATTTTTGGACAGATACAAATCCGCAGCATGCTGCGGTTTTGTCAACGTCCAAAAAAGTTAACATACTGAACGGAAAACATCCTGAGCATCCTGAACGGATTTCTCTCCATTCAGGATGCATTGGGATAAAACTGATCAGTATCTTTCCGTCCTAGAGCCCCGAGGACAGAACTCTAGGACGGAAAGCAAAAACGCAAGTGTGAAAGAGCCCTTAGGAAGTGAGGCCCACGGGCCATTTAAAAGGGTTTAGGCAGGAACCCTTCTGCCCTGTGTGAGGGGCCTAGTTTGATCCTTGCTATGGGGCCCTTATTTCTCTATGTACGCCACTGTTTATTAACCCCTTAAGGACCCGTGACGTACATGCACGTTTTTACTTGGACGTGACTTAAGACCAGTGACGTACATGTATGTCACGAGGTCCGCGGGGCTCTGGGGAATGATCGCGGGGAATCACGGCACCATGCCTTCTCTTACCAGCAGGCAGCCATGCCAGGTAGGGGCAGCATGGTGCTGAACCGCCCCACTGCAGCCACGATAACTGCTATTGGCCGTATTCCTACACATGCATCGTAGTTCCGGCTGCGATAGGGAGCTGCAGGGGGGAGGGGGGGTGGTCATGTGGAGGTGATCGGTGCATCGGAACAACACCACCGAAATGGATCGGGAACAGCATGGGGACGATGTCTGGATGCATCTTGAACTCCCAGGTCGCTGCTGGGAATCATGTTGTCCAAGTTGTACGCCAATTTTACAGACTGACAATAATATGCACAAAACCCCCCTAAAAAAATCTATTTCACAGGAAAAATTGTTAGGAAACATTCTTCCCTGTATATTCAATTGTATATAAAGTGCAAGTGCTGCCAAAAATTACAAGCAAGAGGCACTCCGATACAACCTGTATATCACATAAAGGAGGGCCTCATTCACATTGTTGTACAATTGTTCAGGCAGTGGGACTCCTACAGTCATAAAGCCTATGCACTAAGTGAAAGGGCTGCCAAAAATTACAAGGAACCGGCACTACAATACACCCTTTATTACACACAAAGGAGGGCATCATACACCCTTGAAAAATTATGATATGGTGGCCTGCTGGTGACCATCAAAAACACTATAGGCGAGGGCCTGCTGCTGAGCTGACCCTCTAAAACATTAGGGGCGAGGGCCTGCTGCTGAGCTGACCCTCTAAAACATTAGGGGCGAGGGTCTGCTGGTGAGCTGACTCTCTAAAACATTATATGCGAGTGCATGCTGTTCAGCTAATGCTCTTAAACATTATATGGGAGTCCCTTCAGGTGAGCTGATGCTCTAAAACATTATATCCGAGTCCCTTCAGGTGGGCTAACGCTCTAAAACATTATATGCGAGTCCCTTCAGGTGAGCTGATGCTCTAAAACATTATATGCGAGTCCCTTCAGGTGAGCTGATGCTCTAAAACATTATATGCGAGTGCATGCTGTTCAGCTGTCTCTATAAAATAATTATAGTGGAGGGAATATATACAATCTGGATGAGGAGGAGGAGAAAACAACCATATACTCTTTTTTTTTTGTGGTGGAAAAGGTGCATGGGAATACACTACAGTAGAATGAGTACATAATAAATGATAGATTGAAATTGCCTTTATGTTCATCATCAGCTCAGCTCTCCTTTGGTGGAGTGGAGAAGTCAGTGGCAATCCAGTTAACAGCGTCTGATATGCTTGCTGCTCGTTCCTCTGGTGTCCCTTTTTGCTTGGGACCAACAAAGGAAACTTATGTAAGTGCACCAATCACCACACAGACCCCCCCATCCAACCCCCCCCCCCGGTCACGGATTAACCCCCGATTAACCCCTGATCACCCCCTGTCACTAATCACCCCCCTGTAAGGCTCATTCAGACGTCCATATGTGTTTTTTGCGGATCCATGGATCCGCGGATCCGTAAAACACGGACACCGGCAATGTGCTTTTCGCATTTTGCGGATCCGCACATTGCCAGAACTATATAGAAAATGCCTTTTCTTGTTCGCAATTGCAGACAAGAATAGGACATGCTCTATCTTTTGCGGAGCTGCGGCCGGTTGTTTGGGGGCCGAAACCCGGAAGTTTGCGGCCGCAGCTCCGCAAATGCTGATGCGGCGAGCACATAGTGTGCTCTCCGCATCACCGCCGGCCCCATTCACACTGAATGGGTCCGCATCTATTCCGCAGAATTGTGGAATAGATGCGGACATTTTTGCGGACATGTGAATGGGGCCTTACTACTTTTTTGTCAGAGATTTTTTCATCCACATTGATTGATGCGAATGAAGAAATCTGTGCCGTTCATTTATTTTTTTTTTTCAGCGCAGAGGCTGAACGGAAAAAAAAAATCTCATTACCCGTATGCTCAATATAAGGAGAATCGCAGAAACTCCTAATGCTGGCCATACAGGTAATGATTGCGGAGACCCTCAAATGCCAGGGCAGTACAAACAGCCCACATGTGACCCCATTTTAGAAAGTAGACACCCCAAGGTATTCCGTGAGGGGTATGGTGAGTTCATGTAAAATTTTATTTTTTGTCACAAGTTAGTGGAATATGAGACTTTGTAAAAAATAAAAAAAAATATCAATTTCCGCTAACTTGTGTCAAAAAAAAAAAAAAAATCTGTGAACTCGCCATGCCCCTCACGGAATACCTGTGTTTTGGGGTGTATTTTTATATATACCCATACTTTGTGTGAGAAATTTTGCTGTAAACGACAACTTTTTAAAAATTTTTATACAAAGTTGTCAATTTACAGAGATTTCTCTCACTCAACATGGGTATATGTAAAAATACACCCCAAAACACATTGCCCTATTTCTCCTGAGTACGGCAATACCACATGTGTGACACTTTTTTGCAGCCTAGGTGCGTAAAGGGGCGTAAAGTCCAATGAGTACCTTTAGGTTTTACAGGGCTGCTCACAATTTAGCCCCGCCCAAAATGCCAGAACAGTACAAACACCCCACAAATGACCCCATTTTGGAAAGAAGACACCCCAAGGTATTCGCTGAGGGGCATATTCAGTCCATGAAAAATTTAACTTTTTGTCACAAGTTAGCGGAAAGGGAGACTTTGAGAAAAAACAATAAAAAATCAATTTCCGCTAACTTTAACTTGTGCCAAAAAAAAAATCTTCTATGAACTCGCCATGCCCCTCACGGAATACCTTGGGGTGTCTTCTTTCCAAAATGGAGCTCATTTCAACCCCCTTCTTCTAATAATGTAGATGAGGCCTACATTTCATTGGTAAAGAAAGAAATTGATAGAGTTAGGAACCAGACACAACATATACGGTTTAAATCTAATATATCAATGGATGATAGGCAGGCACTTAGGGATCTCTGTCAGAGGAGTGAAATTATTGTTAAACCCACCGACAAAGGGGGAGCCCTCGTGGTAATGGATGTCCAAAAATATGAGGGAGAAATTGAGAGGCAACTCGGTGATGCCGCCGTATATCGCCATCTTGACCATGACCCGAAATTTGAATTTATGCGTAGGATTAAACTATTGGTCGATGACGCGTATGCGGAGGACATCATTGATGAGGCCCTTCATGATTATTTGATAGAGAAACACCCGGTGGCCCCGGTGATTTATACCCTGCCCAAAATACATAAGGACAGGGATAATCCACCGGGGCGCCCAATAGTTTCTAGCATGAATTCAATATTCTCTCCTATTGCAATTTTTCTGGACAAAGTATTGCAGGAATTTGCCATTAACACAAAATCATATGTGAGGGATACTACTCATTTTTTGGAACGGCTTACGGACCTCCAATTTGAAGACGGGGATATTCTCGTATCCTTTGACGTGGTTGGCCTCTACACGAGTATTGACCACGACAAAGGTCTACGAGCAGTACAGCATGTCCTTCGGACCTCTAACTATACTCCGCGCAGCTCACAATTCATCCTGTCGTTATTAGAGGTTGTACTTACCTGTAATTATTTTATGTTCAAAAATGATTTTTTTGTTCAATGCAGTGGGACCGCGATGGGGTCCAATGTGGCCCCTTCGTATGCGAACATCTATATGGCAGTGTTCGAGGAGACGTTTATATATCCATCCAGCCCCTTCCAATTTGTGAGGGGCTGGATGAGATATATAGATGACATCTTCTTCGTTTGGAGTGCCTCCGAAACACAGTTGATGAATTTTCTGCCCCAGGTGAACATGGTTTATGAGGAACTTCAGTTCACCATGGTTTGTTCCTCTGAAAAACTACAATTTTTGGACACTGTTGTCTATCCAGTGGCCGGTGGCCTACAAACTGACCTTTTCGTAAAACCCACTGATAGGAATAGCATCCTGCATTTTCAAAGTTTTCATCCTAGGCGAATGGTTGAATCCTAGGCTTCTGAGGGTACGTAGTATAGTTAGTGAGGATGCAAATGTTGAAAGTGGACTAGTCACGATGGGACAGAAGTTCATACAAAGGGGTTATCCACCTTCCCTGGTGAAGAGGCATCTTGAGCATACCAAAAGTTTGGAGCGACAGGATCTATTGGGACCTAGGGGCTTTAAGAAGGTTCAGAAAAGAATTCCCCTTGTCACGAGCTATACTGGCTATAGCAACAAAATTGGTACCATTGTACGAAAAAACTGGGGTTTACTCAAACAAGCTTTCCCGAATTCCAGCTACCGCCACTCCTATCATATAAAAGAACACCGAATTTGAAAGATAGATTGGTTCATGCTGATCAGAATGTCAGGCAGGGGACAACTACCCGTTTAGGGTGCTACCCTTGCCTTAATTGTTGTCACTGTAATAGTATGATTAAGGGGGACTCCTTTACTCACCCACATACTGGGGTGCATTATCGCATTCGGGGTAACTACACCTGTTGTTCCTCCTATGTGATATATGTTCTCCAATGTCCCTGTGGCCTCTTGTATGTGGGTGAGACCACACAGGAGGTCAAAAGGAGGCTTACTCAACATAAATCCAAAATACGCTGTGAGGCCCTTGAACTCCCTGTTCCTGAGCACTTTTTTAAATCTAGACATAACGTGTCACAGTTGAAATTTCGCATCATTGATGGGGTACCACAACCCCGTAGGGGTGGGGACCGTGCGACCATGCTCAAAAAACTGGAGTTGAAATGGATCCACAGGCTGGATACTTTAGAGCCTAGGGGATTAAATAGGGACTTTGGATTACATATCTTTCTTTGAGCTACATATTGCTATCTTTTTTCATCCGCTGTAGAACTTCATATAAGTTATGTGCCCAACATTTATTTTGTTGTGATTTGATTTTATTTGCATTCGCTAATTTTTGTTTTGTCTTTTCCTCAATTGTAGAGACCATACGTGTCCTATGTGGATCCAGTGTTCAAGTGTGGGTACTATGTAGCGATACCTAGACAGAAAATATGCAAGAATGAACAACCTCTTTGTCCACCGTGGCGACTCACCAGTAGGTTCTACTGGTTAACTAATATGAATAAAATATAACTGGCAATATTGAGAGAACAGCTTTGGTGGTGTATTATTTTTCTCCCCTCTTTGGTCTAGGACCTTTGTGACGTATGTATAAATAGTCCGGTTGCCTGGTGATAGGTCATGTGACTACGTCACATGATCGCACTTTAATTTTGCGATACATTTTATAAATAATAAGGAGGATCTGATTTGAATCCCGATCGAATTTGGAGTAAGACAATATAAGTGCGTTTAGTGTAAAACTTTGGGAATCCAGCCGTGTGGCTAGGATGACAATATTCCCTTTCTTCCTGGCAACCAGTGACGTCACTATATGGCTTTTTTTCCATTGGAGGGGATTAGTTTTCTCACCACTATAGTAACTGATGACGCTACGGCTATGCTCTTTTTGATTGGATGGGTCGGCCCTTGGGGCGGCACCTATCTTAAAATGTAGTGACACCTGCGCAGTGTCACTTCCGGTACGCTACGACCATGCCCACACCTGACCAGGGAAACATGTGGAATCAGGTACACGCATCTAATTAGCGATTGTTTTTAATTATGTATGTCTGCACCAATCGAATTGCACTGGGGGATATTTAAAGGGTGTCATTGCTTTATGTGTTATGGCTTGATAAAGACCTGCTGGTCGAAACGTCGCCTGTACTTGCTGCCTGTAAATAAACCTTTGGATTGACAAGGAACTTGAGGAGTGCTGCAGATTTCCTTCTTTACTTTCCAAAATGGGGTCACTTGTGGGGTATTTATGCTGCCCTGGCATTTTAGGGGTCCTAAAGCGTGAGAAGAAGTCTGGAATCCAAATGCGTAAAAATGCCCTCCTAAAAGGTACTTATTGGAATTAGGGCCCCTTTGCGCATCTTGGCTGCAAAAAAGTGTCACACATGTGGTATCGCCGTACTCAGGAGAAGTAGGGCAATGTGTTTTGGGGTGTATTTTTACATATACCCATGCTGGGTGAGAGAAATATCTCTGTAAATTGACAACTTTGTATAAAAAAATATTAAAAAGTTGTCATTTACAGAGATATTTCTCACACACAGTATGGGTATATATAAAAATACACCCCAAAACACATTGCTCTACTTCTCCTGAGTACGGCGATACCACATGAGTGACACTTTTTTGCAGCCAAGATGCGCAAACGGGCCCTAATTCCAATGAGTACCTTTAGGATTTCACAGGGCATTTTTACGCATATAGATTCTCACGCTTTAGGGCCCCTAAAATGCCAGTGCAGTATAAATACCCCACATGTGACCCCATTTTGGAAAGAAGACACCCCAAGGTATTCCTTGAGGGGCATAGCGAGTTCACAGAAAAAAAAATTTTTTGGCACAAGTTAGCGGAAATTGATATATATATATATATATATATATATATATATATATATATTTTTTTTTACAAAGTCTCATATTCCACTAACTTGTGACAAAAAATAAAATTTTACATGAACTCACCATACCCCTCATGGAATACCTTGGGGTGTCTACTTTCTAAAACGTGTCTCTAAAGCGTGAGAAGAAGTCTGGAATCTAAATGCGTAAAAATGCCCTGTGAAATCCTAAAGGTACTCATTGGAATTTGGGCCCCTTTGCGCATCTTGGCTGCAAAAAAGTGGCACACATGTGGTATGGCCGTACTCAGGAGAAGTAGGGCAATGTGTTTTGGGGTGTATTTTTACATATACCCATGCTGGGTGTGAGAAATATCTCTGTAAATGACAATTTTTTAAATTTTTTTATACAAAGTTGTCAGTTTACAGAGATATTTCTCTCACCCAGCATGGGTATATGTAAAAATACACCCCAAAACACATTGCCCTACTTCTTCTGAGTACGGCGATACCACATGTGTTCCACTTTTTTGCAGCCTAGTTGCGTAAAGTGGCGTAAAGTCCAACGAGTACCTTTAGGTTTTACTGGGATGCTCACAATTTAGCCCCGCCCAAAATGCCAGAACAGTAAACACACCCCACAAATGACCCCATTTCACTGAGGGGCATAGTGAGTCTGTGGGAGATTTTTTTTTTTTTGCCAGAAGTTAGCAGAAATGGAAACTTTATTATTTTTTTTCCTCAGAAAGTGTCATTTTCTGCTAACTTGTGAAAAAAAATGAAATGATACATGAACTCACCATGCCCCTCTGCGAATACTTTGGGTGTCTTTTTTCTAAAATGGTGTCCTTTGGGGGGTATTTATACTATCCTGACATTCTAGCACAGGGGTCCTCAAACTACGGCCCGCGGGCCACATGCGGCCCGCCGAGGAAACTGATCCGGCCCCCGGTGTTTTTGCCGTTTCTCACGGCTCAGCAGGGCGCCGCCACCTCCTCCCAGTGGAGAGGTGAGGCTGCTGCGGCGGACGAATAGAGGGACTGACAGTGTAGCGTGGCCTTGCTCTTTCTGGTCTGCGGTACAGGAACTTTTGTTTCCTGTATCCTGTACTCGGCCGGACTGACAGGAAGCGCACACTAAGTGAGCACTTCCTGTCAGCCTGGCCGGGTACAGGAAACAAATGCTCCTGTACCGCGGACCTCATAGAGCTCAGCCACGCTACACTAGGGGAGGGGTGAGTAATGAATGAGCAGTGTGACAAGGTGATGAGGGAAGGGTTGCTGAGAAAAAGAGTGACAAGAAGGGGGGGGAGTGACAACGAAGGGGGGCTGAGAAAGAGTGACAAGAAGGGAAGGGGGCTGAGAAATGAGAGTGACAAGGGAGGGGGGCTGAGAAAGAGTGACAAGAAGGGGGTCTGAGAAATGAGAGTGACAAGGAAGGGGGGAATGAGAGTGACAAGGGAGGGTCTGAGAAATGAGAGTGACGAGGGAGGGAGGCTGAGAAATGAGAGTGACAAGGGAGGGGTTTGAGAAATGAGAGTGACAAGGGAGGGAGGGATTCTGAGAAATGAGAGTGACAAGGGAGGGGTTTGAGAAATGAGAGTGACAAGGGAGGGAGGGAGGCTGAGAAATGAGAGTGACGAGGGAGGGAGGCTGAGAAATGAGAGTGACAAGGGAGGGGTTTGAGAAATGAGAGTGACAAGGGAGGGGTTTGAGAAATGAGAGTGACAAGGGAGGGAGGGATTCTGAGAAATGAGAGTGACGAGGGAGGAAGGCTGAGAAATGAGAGTGACAAGGGAGGGGGGCTGAGAAATGAGAGTGACAAGGGAGGGGGGCTGAGAAATGAGAGTGACAAGGGAGGGTCTGAGAAATGAGAGTGACAAGGGAGGGAGGGGTCTGAGAAATGAGAGTGACAAGGGAGGAAGAGGGGAATGAGAGTGACAAGGGAGGGGAGGTGAGAAAGAGAGTGACAAGGGAGGGGGGGAATGATTCCCATTGAAATACTGGTAAATATATATAATTGCTCATAGTTAAACTATAGTCCGGCCCTCCAACGATCTGAGGGACCGTGAACTGGCCCCTTGTTTAAAAAGTTTAAGAACCCTTGTTCTAGCACCTGAAGAAACATGCAGGTGCTCAGAAAGTCAGAGCTGCTTCAAAATGCGGAAATACACTTTTTTGCACCATAGTTTGTAAACGCTAAACCTTTTACCCAAACCAATAAATATACACTTATTGCATTTTTTTTTATCAAAGACATGTAGAACAATAAATTTAGAGAAAAATTTATATAGAAATATATATTTTTAAAAAAAAAAAAATTTACAACAGAAAGTGAAAAATGTCATTTTTTTGCAAAAATTTCGGTCATTTTGGATTAATATCAAAAAAAGTAAAAATGTCAGCAACAGTGAAATACCACCAAATGAAAGCTCTATTAGTGAGAAGAAAAGGAGGTAAAATTCATTTGGGTGGTAAGTTGTATGACGGAGCAATAAACGGTGAAAGTAGTGTAGTGCAGAATTGTAAAAAGTGGCCTGGTCATTAAGGGTGTTTAAGCTAGGGGGGCTGAGGTGGTTAATTGCTCACTGTTTTCAGGCTGCCCAGCGTTTTTCTGTCACTTTTTTCTGGGGTGATCGGCGGCCATTTTGTGTCTTGTGGTGCGCCAGCACAAGCTGCAACCAAGTCCATTAATCCATCAATAGTAGGGTTGTTGTTTTTTTGCTATATCCTACATCAGGGGCTTGGCTGTGCTTATTGTCACCCCTAGAAACTTAGGATAGAATTTTCTATATTTTATTGAGAGGTGAAATTTACTTAAAAAAATAGCAATCCCCTAAATCTGGTGTTCCAGCTGTAGCTAGCCAAGTGTAATACTGTCTGGCAAAGAATATTTTTTTTTTTCTGGGGTGAAATTCAATTTCCAAAATAGCAATACCCTAAATCAGTGGTTTCAGCTGTGGCTGGACAAGTTTCATAGTGTCATAGGTAAGATGGACCATGTGATTGGACCATGTGATGTGACGTCATCACAGGTCCTTTAGTTCTTAGCTGATGCTGGGAAAGAGAGGACAGATCGCAACTACGCGATCAAGTGGCTAAGGTAAGTTAACTTTTATTATTTTTAACCCCTTCATCTTCATGTTACTAAGCATTCTTTATTAAGAATGCTATTATTTTCCCTTATAACCATGTTATAAGGGAAAATAATAAAGATCAGGTCCTGTTGCTAAGCAACCATGCTGGAAAATCGCAACGCATCCGCACTTGCTTGCGGATGCTTGCGATTTTCCCGCAGCCCCATTCACTTCTATGGGGCCTGCGTTGCGTGAAAAACGCACAATATAGAGCATGCTGCGATTTTCACGCAACGCAGGAGTAATGCGTGAAAATCACCGCTCATGTGCACAGCCCCATAGAAATGAATGGGTCCGGATTCAGTGCGGATGCAATGCGTCCTCCTCACGCATTGCACCCGCGCGGAAAACTCGCCCGTGTGAAAGGGGCCTAAATCTGGTGTTCTAGCTGTGGCTGGACAAGTAGTTTAATAGTATCCGTCAAAGGATATATTTTGTTCTGGGGTGAAATTCAATTGCCAAAATAGAAATACCGTAAATCTGGTGTTCCAGCTGTTGCAGGCCAAGTGTAAATCTGTCCGTAAAAGGATATATTACACCCAGCGTGCATCTCCAAGTGTATTTCTTTCCGTAAAAGGGTATATTACACAAAGTGTTAAATTACAATTGCTGAAAGCATAATCCTTTAAACTTGCATGCACAATTGTGCATCTCATATTGTATTTCTGTCCGTAAAAGGGTATATTCTACCGTGCATCTCCAAGTGTATTTCTTTCCATTAAAGGGTATATTACAGTAAGTGTTAAAATACAGCATAATCCTCTACATTTGCACACACTGTTTTGCATCTCTAAGTGGAGGGGATTTACCTACGTTTTGCTGCGTTTTGCAGCCCTTTAGCCCTTTCCTGGACTATTTTACAGCCTTTTTAGTGCCCAAAAGTTCGGGTCCCTATTGACTTCAATGGGGTTCGGGTTCGGGGTGAAGTTTGGGTCGAGTTCGGATCCCGAACCCGAACATTTTCGGGAAGTTCAGCCGAACTTCTCGAACCCGAACATCCAGGTGTTCGCTAAACTCTAAACATGTCTTATTCTGGTCCTCATAATGTCAATCTAAAACCCATAGAACTCAATGGGACTGCAAAAAAAAAAAAGTGAATTGCACATGGACAGTAATCTTATTTAGTGGATCCGCATCTTGCAGATCGCACACCGGAAACGGTTCTGTGCACGAACCCTATCACTTATACTCACCACCCATAACAATGACATCCACAGTGCCCCTATAACAGTGACGTCCACAGTGTTCCCATAACAGTGAGATCCACAGTGTTCCCATAAAAGTGACATCCATAGCGCCCCCATAACAGTGCCGTCCACAGTGCGTCCATAACAGTGCCATCCACAGTGCGTCCATAACAGTGCCATCCACAGTACCCCCATTCTGCCATCCATTGCCCCCTTGTGCCATCCAGTTCCCCCTTGGGCCATCCAGTGCTCTCATTGTGCCATCCAGTGCCCCTTTGTGCTATTCATTGCTTGCCCCCATTGTGCCATCCAGTGCCCCCTGTTTGCCATCCAGTGCCCAGGTTTGCCATCCAGTGCCCCCATTATGCCATGCATTGCCCCCCCCTTGTGCCATCCAGTGCCCTTATTGTGCCATCCATTGCCCCCATGTGACATCCATTGCCCCCAATGTGCCATTCAATGCCCCGTTTGCCATCTAGTGCCCCCATTCTGCCATCCTTTGCACCCCTTGTGACATCCAGTGCCCTCATTGTGCCATCCAGTGCCCCCTTGTGCCATCCATTGCCCCCTTGTGACATCCATTGCCCCCATTGTGCCATCCTGTGCCCCTTGTTTGCCATCCAGTGCCCCTTATTTGGCATCCAGTGCCCCTGTTTGCCACAGCGCCCCGGTTTGACATCCATTGCCCCAATTGTTCCCTCCAGTGCCCCCTTGTTTGCCATCCAGTGCCCCCATTGTGCCATCCAGTGCCCCTTGTGCATCCAGTGCTCCCTTGTTTGCCATCCAGTGTCCTCTTGTTTGACATCCAGTGCCCTCTTTGCCCTCCAGTGCCCTGGTTTGCCAACCAGTGCCCCCCTTCTGCCATCCATTGCCTCCCTTGTGCCATCCAGTTCCCCCCTTGTGCCATCCAGTGCCTCATTGTGCCATCCAGTGCCCCTTTGTGCCATTCATTGCCCCCTTGTGACATCCATTGCCCCCATTGTGCCATCTGTTTGCCACCTCTAATTGCCCCCTGGGACATGCATAGCATAGCAATCAGACTCTGCAGCTGATCGCTAGGCTGTCACTCCTGCACAGATCTTACATCGCGCTGTGCAGGAGTCAGTACAGGCTTTACATAGAAGCTTTTACACTGCAGAGGGCGGCCAGCAATCCCACGCATGCGCACTATGATTCAGCATAATGCGCTTGCGTTGTAAGTGAAGACGGCCGGGCGGAGCTTTCTTTTGCAGGAGGCGGTGACATCATTCATGACGATCAGTCTCCTGCTGAAGAAAGGAAGCGAAGGCAGGAAGAGAAGAATACGGAGACTCACCGGAAGACAAGAAAGCACAACAGGAGCAGTCAAGTGACCGGGTGGTTGATCTTGCAATCGGCTGCGCTGTGGAAGGTAAGTATGTATGTTTGCAGCTGTTCCAGATCCCTAAACCACCCTTCGTCCCTGTCCCTTCCTGTGCCCCTGCCAGTGCTCACTGTAGTGAATTTTTATACTACAGTTTTTGCTTCTATCTAGACGTTTCTGTCTAGACGTCTGTCTGTCTAGACGTTCTTTATGCGCGACCAAACGACTGGACCGATTTTAACCAAATTTGGCACACGGGTACTGTGGGAGGGACAGTGATTTTCTCCCTGCAGCTCACATTCAGACAGAACAGTGCTGCTGTCTTAGAGTGAGCTGTTTAAAAGGACACGCCACCGATCCTGTTAGGCCACGTCCCCTCCCACTAAGCGAACAGGGATTGAAAAAATAAAGTTAAAAATAAACTTTTAGGTCAGCTAAGCCACACCCCCGATATGTTTAGGACACACACCCTCCCCCTCTGCAGCCAATGAGTATTGACAAAATGAAGTTAAAAATCAACTTCTGTCAGCTGCAGAGGTGGGAGGGACGGTGACTTTCTCTTTGCAGCTCACACTCAGAGAGGACAGTGCTGCTGTCTTAGAGTGAGATGGAAAAAGGACACGCCCCAATCCAGTTAGGCATGCCCTCTCCCACTCAGCCAACAGGAATTGAAAAATAAATTTAAAAATCAACTACTAGGTACACAGCTCAGCAGACCGGATAAGATTAAATACACAGCTCAGCAGACAGTATCATACAACATAAGATTAGATACACAGCTCAGCAGATAGTATCACACAGGATAGGATTAGATACACAGCTCAGCAGACAGTATCACACAAGATAGGATTAGATACACAGCTCAGCAGATGTTATCACACAGGACAAGATTAGATACACAGCTCAGCAGACAGTGGGGCGGGGTGATGTGGAGGTCACTGTTATGGGGGATACTGTTGATATCTTTTTATGACACACGGAAACATGAATTGAAATGAAGATGAAATATACCCGTGCGAAGCCGGGTCCTTCTGCTAGTCTCTTATATATATAAATTTAAGTTAGTGTCAGTTTAGGTTTTTGCACGGACGCTCCATCTGCGTACGTGCATTTTGCAGCCACTGAGCACCAATCAGTAGTGTCCATTACTGATCGCGTCTGCTCAGTTTGCAGTGCAAATTTATTTTTCCCTATAAATTTAATTTTAAATTTGTTACAAGCCCCTCACGTGTGAAAACACTACATACACACCCCTCACACTAAATAAAGTTTTACACATTTCACACCCCAATAAAATAAAAATGTCTCGTCCGTCCCAACAAGTATACTCAGCTGAAGAGGTATACGCGATCCTTGCCTCCGATACTGAATCTGCCAGTGAGGGAGAAGAGGATGACACTTTCCTCTACTCCTCTACCTCGTCATCATCCGCTGATGAGGGACCCTCTAGAAGGCGCCCTAGGGTAGCAGAGGAGGCAGCCCCCCAGAGTGAGCCCACATGGACCCCACCCTCTGACAATTATCAGCCCCAAATTCCTGAGTTTGTGGGCAACTCAGGAATTCAGATAGATCGTGCACGCTTCACTGAGCTAGATTTTTTCAAAATCTTCTTCTCTGAAGATTTTGTAAATTTAATGGTGGCCCAAACCAATTTATACGCCCAACAATTTATTTCCCAGAACCCTACTTCGCCATACGCTAGACCTAGGATGCTCAACCTGCGGCCCTCCAGTTGTTGTAAAACTACAACTCCCACCATTCTCTGCTGTAGGTTGATAGCTGTAGGCTGTCCAGGCATGCTGGGAGTTGTAGTTTTGCAACAGCTAGAGGGCCGCAGGTTGGGCATCCCTGAGCTAGACCCCTAGGTTGGACCCCAGTAGATGCAGCAGAGATGATGAAGTTGTGGGGACTCGTGCTGCATATGGGCGTTTAAAAAAAACCAAACGTTAGGCAATATTTTCTACCAGACTCTAATTTACAGTCAGACCATGATCCGGAAGTAATTTGAGTCAATTTGGAAATTCCTACACTACAATGATAATGCACAGTGCCCACCCGAAAATGACCCAACACAGTGTAGTGTAGTCAGTGTAGATAAGTCCCTATTACTGTTCAAAGGGAGGATTAGATTCTGCCAGTACCTGCCTAGCAGGGCAAGGCATGGCATAAAAATATACAAGGTCTGTGAGAGTAGCTCCAGGTACACCCACAAGTTCCGCGTTTATGAAGAAAAGGATTCCAGGATAGAACCCAATGCCCCCCCATTCTAGGAGTTAGTGGGAAGATTGTGTGGGACTTACTGCACCCACTGCTGGATAAGGGTTACCACCTCTATGTGGATAACTATTATGCCAGCATACCCCTATTCATGTCCCTAACTGTCAGAGGTACTGTGGCTTGCAGCACAGTGCGCAAAAATCAGAGAGGCCTCCCTAGATCCCTGGTAGGGCAACCACTGAGAATGGGTGAAAGTAGGGCTCCCCTCCATGATAACATGCTGGTGGTTAAGTACAAGGTCAAGAGGGACGTCCTTGTACTGACCACCGTTCACACTAACACAAGCTCCCCTGCCGCTGTACGAGGTACCACTTCCACTGTCCCCAAACCAGTTTGCATCCTTGATTACAACAGGCACATGGGAGGGGTGGATCTTGCAGATCAACTTCTGAATCCCTACAGTGCCACACGAAAAACTAAGGTGTGGTACAAAAAGCTGGCCGTACACATTGTACAGATGGCAATGTGCAATGCATACATACTATTTCAATGTTGAGGCCACAGAGGAACTTTCCTTCAGTTCCAAGAGGTGGTAATCAAGGCCCTAATATTTCAAACCCAGGCCGGGGAGGGTCCCAGTACTTCAGGAAGTCATGGTACCCGCATTGTACCAGGGCAACATTTTTCAGGTCAAGTCCCCCAGACACCAAGGAAGGTAAGGACTAGTGTTGAGCGAACAGTTCGAGAATAGTTTGGGTTCGTACCGAATTTTGGGGTGTCCGTGACACGGACCCGAACCCGGACATTTTCAAAAATGTTCGGGATCGGGTCCGGTGTTCGTCGATTTCTTCCCGCTTTCTGAAGGGCTGCACAGCAGCCAATCAGTTAGCATTTTACTTCTTCCCCTAAGAGCCCATCACAGCCATGCCTACTAATGGCATGGCTGTGATTGGCCAAGTGCAGCATGTGACCCAGCCTCTATTTAAGCTGGAGTCACGTAGCGCCGCACGTCACACTGCTCTGATTAGTGTAGGGAGAGGACGCAGCTTCTATCAGGGCGAGATTAGGCAGGTTAAAGTCAGCAACAGCACCTAATGAACGGATCAATTTACAGCTGAGAATCATTGAACTTCTGCTAGTTACTTGCTCGCTGGTTTTTAGGCTGCACAGAGCGTTTTCTGTCACTTATTTTCTGGGTTGATTGGCAGCCATTTTGTGACTTGTGGTGCGCCAGAAGAAGCTGCCACCAAGTCCATCAATCCATCAATACTAGTTTTTTTTTTTTGCTATATCTCTACATCAGGGGCTTGGCTGTGCTAATTGTCACCCCTAGAAACTCAGGAAAGAAATTTCTATATTTTATTAAGGGGTTAAATACAATTGCCCAAATACCAATCCCCTAAATCTGGTGTTCCAGCTTTGGCTAGACAAGTATAATACTGTCTGCTGTCTGGCAAAGGATAGATTATTTTCTGGGGTTAAATTCAATTGCCAAAATAGCAATACCATAAATCAGTGGTTTCAGCTGTGGCTGGCAAAATAGAATAGTGTCCGAGGTAACGCACACACGTACAGACGCACGTACACGATTCTTGAATAGTTGTATTATCGCGATAATAAAACTAACAGTGTAAAGTTGACTGTATTGCTCTAAGTTATATTCGCGTACGAATGTAACTTCTATTACAGCACACCAATACTAAAACTGACTAAGAGACAGCTTTAAGTTCTATTCGAACGCGATTGCAACTTTGGAACTTAAAGTGGTGTACGATTTTAAAAGTTGAGTACTAAAAGTTGGAATCGCAATGCGATTCTTATGTATTTGCTTAATCGCATTGCGATTACAACTTTGAGCTACCGATCACCATGGGAACGCTCCTCCAGTAGAATGTACTGTCGGATGTGAGAATTAAGTTGAAATCGCAATGCGATTATTATATATCTGCTTAATCGCATTGCCGTTTCAACTTAGCATTGCTAATAATTCCATCCATATTCGTTAACTTACTGACTCAGTAAGTTAACGATATGGATGGAATTATTTAGCAATGCTAAGTTGAAATCGCAATGCGATTAAGCAAATATATAAGAATCGCATTGCGATTTCAACTTAATTCTCAGATCCGACAGTACATTCTACTGGAGGAGGCGTTCCCATGGTGATCGTTAGCTCAAAGTTGTAATCGCAATGCGTTTATTGCGGTATATTATCCCTCTGGGTGTCTTTTACAGCCTTTTTAGTGCCCAAAAGTTCCCCCATTGACTTCTATGGGGTTCGGGTTCGGGATGAAGTTCGGGTTGAGTTCGGATCACGAACCCGGACATTTTCCGGAAGTTTGGCCGAACCTCTCGAACCCGAACATCCAGGTGTTCGCTCATCTCTAGTAAGGACCCAAAAAAGATGCAGGGTGTGTTTCAAAAGGTGGATAAGGAAAGACACCATTTACCACTGCGAAACCAGCCCTGAAAAACTGGCCCTGTGCATGCAGGAGTGTTTCAGAATATACCACTCATCCATGGAGTATTAATTTAATTTCATCCTTCATGCTCCCTGTAATATTTCCACTTTATAGCTCTGATTTAGTCCACCTCTCTTGCATATCCACTTTCCAACAACCACTCCATATTCTTTTCTGTGAGACAACTGTTAGGTCAAAAGTGCCCTTTCCACCCCTTAAAATGTCCATACAGGGGTGCTCTATCCAAAATGGGGTCACTTCTTGGGGTTTTTCCATTTCTGGGGACCTCAGGAAATTCATTTAATGTGACATGGCACCTAAAACCCATGTCTGTTTATTCAGGCCTGCAAAACAAGTTTTTGCACTTTGCCTCTAGAGACCTGCTGTGAGCCAATACAGCAGGCTACAAGCACATATGGGGTGTTTGCAAAAAGGGGAGAAAATGGGGAACACATACTGGAGTGCCTTTTCTCCTTTAACCCCTTGTGAAAATAAATTGGGGTCTGCTAATAAATATTTTTTTCACAAATACAGTCCTGATCAAAAGTTTAAGACCACTTGAAAAATGGCAAAAAATCATGTTTTACATTGTTGGATCTTAACAATGTTCCAAGTAGAGCTTCAACATGCAACAAGAAGAAATGAGAGTGAGACAAAACATTTTTTGAGCATTCAATTAATTGAAAAGAACGATTAAACTGAAACAGGCTGTTTTTCAGCTGATCCAAATTTTAGGACCACATGCCTTTAATAGGCCAAATCTGTGCACACGTTGTGATGGCAAAGGAAAAAAAACTCTCCCTTTTTGAACGTGGTCGGCTTGTTGAACTGCATAAGCAGGGTCTCTCACAGCGCGCCATCAGCACTGAGCCGGAGGATCCAATTGGCTGTCCGTCAAGACACTGGACGATCCTCAACCCAAATTAAGGCCCTTACTGGTGCTGACTGCAGCCCCATAACCATTAGATGGCATCTGAGACTGAAGGGCTTCAAAAACAAAAAAAATGTCTTCAAAGACCTCGTCTCCTTGAACGCCACAGAACTGCTCGTTTGGACTTTGCAAGAGAGCACCAAACATGGGACATTCAAAGGTGGAAGAAAGTTTTATTCTCTGATGAGAATTTTTTTTACCTTGATGGTCCAGATGGTTTAATTCCAACGTTACTGGCATGACAAGCAGATCCCACCTGAGATGTTTTCTACGCGCCACAGTGGAGTGGGCGCCATAATGGTCTGGGGTGCTTTTTCCTTCAGTGGAACAATGGAGCTTCAGAAAGTGCAGGGGGGTCAAACGGCCGCTGGCTATGTCCAGATGTTGCAGAGAGCATTCCTAATGACTGAGGGCCCTAATGTGTGGCAACGACTGGGTTTTTCAACAGGACAACCCTACAGTACACAATGCCCGCAAGACAGGGGACTTCTTCCAGGAGAATAACATTACTCTTTTGGCCCATCCTGCGTGTTCCCTTGAGCTAAATTCAATTGAGAACCTTTGGTGATGGATGGCAAGGGAAGTTTACAAAAATGGACAACAGTTGCAGACAGTAGATGGCCTTCGTACGGCCTTCTTCAGCACTTGGAGAAATGTTCCTACTCACCTCATGGAAACGCTTGCATCAAGCATGCCGTTGTTTTCAATAAATTGAATGTTCAAAAAATGTTTTGTCTCACTCCCATTTCATGTTGAAGCTCTACTTGGAACCTTGTTAAGATCCAGCCATGCTAAATATGATTTTTTTTGCCATTTTTCAAGTGGTCTTAAACTTTTGATCAGGACTGCATGTCTTTTGAAATCCTTTGTTGAAAAGTACCCTTTCTACCATTTAAAATGTTCGTACGGGGTGCTCTTTCCGAAATGGGGCCACTTGTTAGGGTTTTTAATTTTTGGGGACCTCAGGAGATTTTTTAATGCAGCATGGCACCTAAAATACATGTCTGCAAATTCAGGTCAGCAAAATCCATATTTAGCTTTTTGACTTTAGAGTCCTGCCATGCGCCATACATTATTTTTTGAGCACATATGGGGTGTTGGCGTATTCGGGGGAAATGGGAAAACAAAATGTGGGGTGCAGTTTGTCCCGTTACCCCTTGTGAAAGTGAAAATGTGGGTGTAAAGCAACTTATTCTGGAAAAAAATTTTAATTTTTCATTTTCACAGCCAAGCATTTGCTAATTCTGTGAAACACCCGATGGGTCAAAATGCTAAATACACACCTTGAAATATTCCTTGAGTAGTGTAGTCTCTGGAATGGGGTCACTTTTGAGGGTTTCCACTCTAGGGTACCTCAGGGTGTGTTCAATTGCAAGATGGCGCCTGTCAATTATTCTGGTGAAATCTGCCTTCCAGAAGCCATTTGGTGCTCCTTTCCTTCTGACCCCTGTGGTACGTATACAGCAGTATACAAGCACATATAGGGTATTGCTGTAATCAGAAGAAAATGGGCAATACGGGGGTACATTTTCTCCAGTTGCCCCTTGTTAATGTGAAAAATTTGGGCTTTTGGGCTGATTTTTTCTGGAAATAAATGTTTCATAAATAAATTTGTGATTTTTCATTTTTACAGCCAATTCCATTAATCACTTTAGAGGATAAAGTTCTCACTACACATCTTGAAATATTCCTTGAGGGGTGTAGTATCTAGAATGGGGTCACTTTTTGGGGGTCTTCCACTCTAGGGGTACCTCAGGGTGTCTTTATATGCGACATAGCTCCCAAAAGCCAATCCTGCAAAATCTGTCCTCCAAAAGCCCTATGGCGCTATGTCCCTTTTGAACCCTGCCATGCATCCATACATTATTTTTTGAGCACATGGTGTATTCGGGGGGAAACGGGGAACAAAATTTGGGTTGCATTTTGTCCTGTTACCCCTTGTGAAAGTGAAAAATGTGGGTATAAAGCAACTATTTCTAGGAAAATTGTAATTTTTCATTTTCACAGCCAATCATTTCCTAATTCTGTGAAACGCCTGATTGATCAAAGTGCTCACTACACACTTTGAAATATTCCTTGAGGGGTGTAGTTTCCGGAATGGGGTCACTTTTTGGGGTTTTCACTGTAGGGCCACCTCAGGGTGTCTTCATATCTGACATAGCTCCCAATTACCATTCCAGCTAAATCCACTCTCCAAAAGCCAAATGGAGCTACTTCTACTCTGAAGCGTGCTGGGCGCCCATACATCAGTTTTTGAGCACACATGGGGTGTTTCTGTAATCGCCTGAAAAAATTGATTAAAATTTAAAATCTTCTAAAAAAAAGTCAAATTTTGAAATTTCATTCCCATTTTTATTTAATTCTCGTGGTGCACCTAAAGGGTTAACAAAGTTTGTAAAATCAGTTTTGAATGGCTTGAGGGTGATTTATGGGTGGTTTCTAATATGTAAGCCCCAGAAAGTGACTTCATAACTGAACTGGTCCTGAAAAAATTGGGGTTTGGAAATGTTCTTAAAAAGTTTAAGATTTGCTTCTAAACTTCTAAGCCTTTTAATGTCCCCCAAAAAAAAAAATATTATTTTCAAAATGATCCAAACAGGAACTAGACATATGGGGAATGTAAAGTAATAACTATTTTTGGAGGTATTACTATCTATTATAAGGCCTATTGCACAAGAACGTATCGCTTTTTCAGTATTTTGCGGTCCACAAAAAATACGAATGACATCCGTGTGCATTGCTTTTTTTGCGGAACAGAACAGCTGGCCATGATAGAACAGTCCTATCCTTGTCCGTTATGTGGACAATAATAGGACATGTTCTATTTTTGAACAGAAATATGGAAACGGAATGCATACGGAGTACATTACATTTTTTCGCGGACCCAATGAAATTAATGGTACCGTATACGGAACGCAAAAAACGGAACGTAAATGGGGAAAAAAGTTTGTGTGCAATAGGCCTAAAAGTAGAGAAATTTAAATTTGGAAATTTGCTAATTTTGGCTAAATTTGGTATTTTTTTTATAAATAAAAATGACATTTTTTGACTCAATTTTACCACTGTCATGAAGTACAATATGTGACGAGAAAACAATCTCAGAATGGCCTGGATAAGTAAAAGCACTTTAAAGTTATTACTACATAAAGCAACACATGTCAGATTTTCTAAAAATGGCCCGGTCCTTAAAGGGGTTTTACAGGAATTAAGGAAACAAAAATACGTAAATGTTACTTTATTATAAATATATTCCCAAATACCTTTCACTAGTTATGGGGCTCGTTTTCTCTTGGGAGCAATCATCAGGGGAAATAAAATGGCCGCCATCCTATTAGTACACACAAAACCTGTCCTAATCACACAGTGGGTCAAGTTACTTCACAACACTGAGGTAAAGAGCTGCCTCATCCTCCTCTCTGCTCTGCTTGTCAGGGATTATTGTCCTGAATACAGTTTAATATGATCTTTAGCTGAATCTCTGTAGAAACGGAGTTCATGAGGGAACATGAAGTACAGAGAGGAGGTGGGGATGTGGCTGTGTCCTGCTTTGTGATTAGGACAGGTTTTGTGTGTAATAATAGGACGGCAGCCATTTTATTTCTCCTAATGATTGCTCCCCAGAGAAAACGAGCCATTATAAATAATGAAAGATATTTGGGAATAAATTTATAATAAAGTTATAATTAGGTATTTTCATTTTCCTAATTCTAGGAAAACCCCTTTAAGGTGAAAAATGATAGGGTCCTTAAGGGGTTAAGTCTCTACTACTACCACTGCTACTACCACTACGGCCACTACTACCACTACAGCTACTACCACTACTACTACTACTACTACCACCACCACTACTACCACCACTATCACTACCAGAACCACTACTATCACTACCACTACTACTACCACTATCACTACTACTGTACTACCACTACTACCATACTACCACTACTTCTACTACCACTACTACTGTACCACCACTTCTACTGCACTACTACTGTACTACCACTACTACTACCACCACTACCACTACTACTATCACTACTACCACTACTAATACCACTACCACCACTACTTATACTACTGCCATTACTACTACCACCACCAGTACCACTACTACTACCTTTACTAGCACTACTACTACCACCACTACCACTACTACTACCACTACTACCACTGCCATTACTACCACTACTACTACCATAACTACCACTACCATTACTACCACTACTACTACTACTACTCTGCAACACCTAAACTTTTACAATGAAGGCAAAGACTAACTATTGGCATCTAGGGCTCAATGCTAGCAAATTGAATCATTTCTATGGCTAAAAACCTCAGTAGCATTTTTCCCATTACCCCCTGCATGTCCTGGTATATATACGGTATATAAAAAAAAAATCCTATACAATGTCCTGGTACCTATAGAGATATATTTGTAGATTCCAGTACATTGTACATCTAAATACATAATACATGGAGAAAATACTACTGAGGTTTTTAGCCATAGAATATTTTTCATTTACCAGTATTAGGCCCTATAGCTCAATGTTTAGAGTCTTTGCCTTTACAGCAAAACATCCTCTCCCAGTGCTGACATAGTTGCAGGCCCGGTCATACACATCAGAGACAAGAGCGAAGGGGAAGGTCTCAATGCCCATGGTGGTGGCTGCTAGTGCTCCACTGCAGCCCTACTTTCCAGCTCATGATTCCTCTCCAGCGTCTCCTTGTGGTGAGTTAGCAAGTTAACATGATTGGGAGGATACTGCTTTGGGTAGTGGCAGTGAAATGTTAAATACCTTAAAAACCAGGTTGGCAAAATTGGAAAATAACTCTTCTTGCCCAGATGTGGCTTCCTCACAGCATGTAGGGTTTATCAGACAGATGGGCTTGATGTTTAGAGATTCTGATTTCTGTGTTATACATCTAGGGACAGAAGTTTCACAGGATATAAAAGAAAAAAATAACTAAAGGTGAATTTGTAGATATATGGTCTTTGATTTCCCAAAAACTGTCGACAAAGAGAAATGTTTTAATAAATACGAAGATGGAAATCCAAAAGTTGCCAAAACGTTTGGCTTTTGGCCTTGGCCAGTTTTACCGGTCAGCATCATCCGGGAAAAGCCTTTGGACTGTTTACTTATGTGGATGGGACGTATTCTGTGTACAAGGTATGTGGTTTTGCCTGCTTTCTATTACGTAAGCCCGTCATAGTGACTTCGTAACTGAATTGGTCCTTAAAGAAGTGGGTTATATAAGTTTTTAAAAAGTTTTAAAATTGCTTATGAAATTCTAAGCCTTCTAATTGTCCTAAAAAATATGGGGAATGTTAATAACTATTTTATGAGGTAATACTACATGCCTTAAGAGCAGAGAAATTTGAATTTAGAAAATAGTGACTTTTGGCAAATTTTCTATAAATCTTCAATTTATTTTCCATAAATAAATTGTAGGAAGGCACAAGGGACCATCATGGATGGTACGGTGCCTTGCAAAAGTATTCACCCCCTTGACTTTTTTCGTGTTTTTGTGCCTCACAACCTGGAATTAACATGGATTGTTTGAGGATTTGCATCATGTAATTTACAGAACAGGCCCACAACTTTGAAGATGTTTTTTATTTTTATTTTTTTTATGTGAAGCAAAGAACAAATATACTAAAATAGGACAAAATAACTGAAAAAGTCAATGTGCATAACTATTCACCCCCTTAAAGTCAATACTTTGTAGAGCCGCCTTTTGCGGCAATCACGGCTCCAAGTCTCTTTGGATAAGTCTCTATGAGCTCGCCACATCTTACCACTGGGATTTTTGCCCATTCCTCCTTGCAGAACTGCTCCAGCTCCTTCCAGTTGGATGGTTTGCGCTTGTGAACAGCGATCTTTAAGTCTGACCACAGATTTTTTATTTGATTGAGATCTGGGCTGTGACTCGGCCATTCCAACACATTTCCATGTTTCCCCTTAAACCACTCAAGTGTTGCTTTAGCCGTGTGTTTGGGGTCAGTCCTGCTGGAAGGTGAACCTCCGTCCTAGCCCTAGATCACGCACAGAGTGATACAGGTTTTGCTCAAGAATATCCCTGTATTTATCACCATCCATCTTTCCCTTAACCCTGACCAGTTTCCCAGTCCTATCCCCCCCATAATGCTGCCACCACCATGTCTCACCGTGGGGATGGTGTTCTTTGGGTGAGGGGATGTGTTGGGTTTGTGCAGTATGCCAGACCGACAGAGGAATTATATGTGAGGTCACGGTGTGAGCAAGTAGGTAGTCCGAGGGAAAACACAGTTCTGGTTACTCACGGTTATGTCGCCCCTGGGCAGGCTTGGATAGGTGATAAGGAGAACGGCACAACGATTCTCTGGGGCACGCTCTGATAAGGGACACAGGCCAGATGGTGGTTCGAGGTGCCCTTGGTGGTCTGTATCAATGTGCCTATGGCAAGATCCCTGATTGTCGTGATGCCAGTACCTTTTGTGGTGGTACAACCATTTATAGTAGTAGTGATTCAGGAGTTGTAAACTGAGACAAGAATGGGGCAATCAAACTTTTACTGAACGTTGCTCCTGGTAACAGTTACATCCAAGTATAAAACAGTCTCTAGTACAGCCAGGAATGAAATATTGTCTCTGAGATGCATACAGAGTTAGGGAAATGTAAGTCCTCAGGGAAAGCAGGCTCTTTGTCTTCTATATATATATCTGAAAGCTACTGCTTCGGACTAGGCTTTGAAGTATGAAAAGTCTTAGGCTGGTAAAAAATCTCGCCTTATTCTAACCTTGATTAAAGGTGGTTTTCAGAATCCTTGAACCTCTATTTCCAGTGCTTTTCTGACAGTTGGCCTGACTGTCGGAAGCTGTGTCCTACACCTAATTGCAATGGTGCCTGGGAAGCCTTTGAGTATGGCTGTTATGCTATCCTTTGACTTGAACACTTGCAAATATATATTAATCCCCTTGAAACTTGCTGTTTGCAGCTTTGTCACTGGTCACCGTCAAGGGGCAAGCATTAGAAGTAGACTTCTCACCTCTAGGCTGAATCCTGTAGGCTTTAACCCTGGACCGTGGAGCCATCAGGGAGAGAGCAGAGAGGCAGGAGGCCTCCCTCTAGCAGGCAGCTACATGACTGCACACTGACTAAACTTCTAGACACACTCTAGACTGCCTTACTAGGCCCGAGCTAAGCTATATATACACTGTCATACTGCCCCCATCTAGTGATCAGACTAGTGTGGTGCAATTCTAATTAGCCTAAAGGAAAGGATCTTACACAGAATCACTTAGTGACATGGGAGAATATGACATGAGATGAAGTATGACATGCAGACATAGTATATGACAATAAAACATAATGAAAACAAGTTTGCTGTGCCCACGATCACGAGTAGGACACTGCATTTGTGCCAGACATAGAGTTTTCTTTGATTGCTGAAAATTTAAATTTTTGTCTCCTCAGACCAGAGCACCTTCCTCCATACATTTTGGGAGTCTCCCACATGCCTTTTCGCAAACTCAAAACATGCCTTTTTGTTTTTAGCTGAAAGTAATGGCTTTCTTCTGTCCACTCTGCCATAAAGCCCAACTCTATGGAGCCTACGGCTTATTGTTGTCCTATGTACAGATCCTCCAGTCTCTGTTGTGGAACTCTGCAGCTCCTCCAGGGTTACCTTAGGTCTCTGTGCTGCCTCTCTGATTAATGCCCTCCTTGCCCGGTCCGTGAGTTTTGGTGGGCGGCCGTCTCTTGGCAGGTTTGCTGTTGTGCCATGTTCTTTCCATTTGGTTATGATAGATTTGATGGTGCTCCTGGGGATCATCAAAGATTTGGATATTTTTTTATAACCTAACCCTGACTTTTACTTCTCAACAACATTGTCCCTTACTTGTTTGGAGAGTTCCTTGGTCTTCATGGCAGTGTTTGGTTAGTGATGCCTCTTGCTTAGGTGTTGCAGCCTCTGGGGCCTTTCAAAAAAGGTGTGTATATGTAATGACAGATGATGTGACACTTAGATTGCACACAGGTGGACATCATTTCACTAATTATGTGACTTCTAAAGGTAATTGGTTGCACCAGAGCTTTTTATGGGCTTCCTAACAAAGTGGGTGAATACATACGAACATGCCAATTTTCTGTTTTCTATTTCTAAACAATAGTTTTATTTATATATTTTTCTTATTTCACTTCACCAACTTAGACTATTGTGTTCTGATCCATCACATAACATTCAGGTTAACAAAACATTGAACTTAAGGCTGTAATGTAACAAAACACCAAAAAAAGTCAAGGGGAGTGAATACTTTTGCAAGGCACTGTAGATACGTGTCAATGAGGTTTATGGCCTCAGTGAGGTAGGAGCCAGTATTTCAGGTGTCAGCGGCAGTAGCAGGTTGTCACTTTGTTATTTAGTATAGCTGTGAATAGCTGACGGCTCTTACTGGGAGTAGTTCTAGTGCTGGGTGGGTGACTACTCCCCACGTTCCAGGCCAGGTTTTGACTGGCCTACAAAAAGCAGCCAGCAGTGTCGGTGGGGGTGATTACTAGTGTTGAGCGAGCATGCTCGGCCTAACACCAGTTTGGCTCAAGCATCATTATGCTCGAGTCAGTGTATTTAAATCTAATTTAGTCTCTATTTCTATGCAGAAGTTCAGTGAGGTAATCCCTCAGTGTGAGTCCGTGGCTTAGGAGTGCTTGCTCTGACTCCATATACAGTGGATATAAAAAGTCTAAACTCCCCTGTTAAAATGTCAGGTTTCTGTGCTGTAAAAAAATGTGTCAACGGTAACTAATTTCAGAACTTTTTCCACCATTAATGTGACCTATAAACTGTACAACTCAATTGAAAAACAAACTGAAATCTTTTAGGTAGAGGGAAGAAAAAATATAAAAATAAAATAATATAGTTGCATAAGTGTGCACACCTTTAAACTAATACTTTGTTGAAGCACCTTTTGATTTATTACAGCACTCAGTCCCTTTGGGTATGAGTCTATCAGCATGGCACATTTTGACTTGGCAAGATTTGCCCACTCTTCTTTGCAAAAACACTCCAAATCTGTCAGATTGCGAGGGCATCTCCTGTACACAGCCCTCTTCAGATCACCCCACAGATTTTCAATCAGATTCTGGTCTGGGCTCTGGCTGGGCCATTCCCAAACTTTAATCTTCTTCTGGTGAAGCCATTCCTTTGTTGATTTGGATGTATGCTTTGGGTCGTTGTCATGCTGAAAGATGAAGTTCCTCTTCATGTTCAGCTTTCTAGCAGAAGCCTGAAGGTTTTGTGCCAATATTGACTGGTATTTGGAACGGTTCATAATTCCCTCTATCTTAACTAAGGCCCCAGTTCCCAGCTGAAGAAGACCAGCCCCGCAGCCTGATGCTGCCCCCACCATGCTTCACTGTGGGGATGGGGTTCTTTTGGTGATGTGCAGTGTTGTTTTTGTGACAAACATATCTTTTGGAATTATGGCCAAAAAGTTCAACCTTGGTTTCATCAGACCATAACATCTTTTCCCACATGCTTTTGGGAGACTTCAGATGTGCTTTTGCAAAATGTAGCCTGGCTTGGATCTTTTTCTTCGTTAGAAAAGGCTTTCGTCTTGCCACTCTACCCCACAGCCCAGACATATGAAGAATTCGGGAGATTGTTGTCACATGTACCACACAGCCAGTACTTTCCAGATATTCCTGCAGCTCCTCTAATGTTGCTGTAGGCCTCTTGGTCGCCTCCCAGAACAGTTTTCTTCTCATCAATTTTGGAGCGACGTCCAGTTCTTGGTAATGTCACTGTTGTGCCATATTTTCTCCACTTGATGATGACTGTCTTCACTGTGTTCCATGGTATATCTAATGCCTTGGAAATTCTTTTGTCCCCTTCTCCTGACTGATACCTTTTAACAATAAAATCCCCCTGATGCTTTGGAAGCTCTCTGTGGATCATGGCTTTTGCTGTGGGATGCGACTAAGAAGATTTCTGGAAAGACCAACTAGAGCAGCTGAACTTTATTTGGGGTTAATCAGAGGCTCTGTAAATTATGGTAGGTGTATGCTGACTCTTATTTAACATAATTTTGAATGTGATTGCTTAATTCTGAACACAGCTACATCTCCAGTTATAAGTTTTTTTTGTTTTCTTCCGTCCACCTAAAAGATTTCAGTTTGTTTTTCAATTGAGTTGTACAGTTTATAGGTCACATTAAAGGTGGAAAAAGCTCTGAAATGATTTATTTTTGTCTCATTTTTTTACAGCACAGAAACCTGACATTTTAACAGGGGTGTGTAGACTTGTTATATCCACTGTATATAGCTATGTCCATACATGGAGTCAGTGCTTGGGGACACCCAGTGTATTTAAATCTTATTTAGCCTGTATATCATAAAAGTTTCTGCTGGGATTCAAACTCATGACCTTCTGCATTAGAGGCAAAGCACTTAACCACTCCGCTATAACTGCTGCATAGCCAGTTGCTTAAAAAAAAAAAAAAAAAATATGAGACTTCTACTATAGAGGCATACCTAGTAGGTATTCCTATATAGTAGAAGTCTCAATTTTTTTTTTTGTATCTGGCTATGTAGCTATATAGTGTAGTGGTTAACATTCTGGGCTGTGATGCAGAAGCTGATCAAGTCGCAAACCATTTCAGAAATAGAGGCTAAACTTAATTTGTCGTGACGCCAGTACCTTATGTGCTGGTACAACCATTTATAAGAGAAAAATGTCGATACAATTGTGACGTTTGATCACCAAGGTTCATACAACATAACAAGGGGGTGATGCAAGGATTGAATGAGTTAAAATATAACTTTTAATAGATAACTTATAAGAAAATGACCCATAACTAGATAATAATAATAAGTTGGGACACAACTAACTGGAACCATACATTTATAGGTTCCAGGAGGACCCAATAGTAATTGTGCACGGCGGCACCCACGAGTAGATAAATTAAACCGGTGGTCCTACCGTACCATGTGGATCCGTCCTTGAAAAATACACTGGTCTCCTACCTGATGCGTATGGAGAGCTCAGAGATAGTTTGACCAGGTGTGCCGGTGTGCGACAGGTAGGGGAAACAGATAACTTACCCTATATGGCCCTGCCTAAGGACTACAATAGCCCTTATACCCCTGCCACGGATCCCCGCGGCCGGGTATGCACCGGAACCTAACCCTGGAATTAATCCGCCCTAATTGGCCCTTTGCTGCCAGGTCCCTACATGCATGTTTCGCAAGGAGTGTTGCTCATCAGGGGAAACATGGGGAGCCTAGGGGCTGTTCGCTGGCTGGTCCGATCCCTAGATAAACAAGGAAAAAGAAAGCAATCCAGAAGAACTTGGAGTGAAGACAACTGATACCGGTCACACTCAGGCATCTAGGCTGGATGTAGCCTGTATGGCACTAATTCGCGCCAGTATTTAAGACCTGTGTCCAAAACGAGGCTTGGGTGACGTACCTCCCAAACGTGGAGCGCTGCGTGTCAGCCGACGCATGCGCAGCAGCATCCAATCGATGTGAAGAAAACGTCAGGCCCGCGCTACTGAATAAGATAACTTCATAGCGCTCAGTCTCGCCTGATATCGCGAGACCCCAGGTGCGGTTGCTAGGAGACAGGGACGCTTCTCCCGGCAGTCGCTCCTACCGCATCTTCATTGTGAAGACGCGCTCAATAGAGAATGACATTTAATGCAAAAAAGGTAAAAAACCTGAAACTAAAGCTAGGTTATCCTCAAATGCTGAACCAGGCCACTAGTGTCAAGGAATGTAGAATCTATCAAAGAGGAGATGGTAGGGTTTAGTTTATAATTTTAAACAAAACAGCTAAAGTTCGTCTGCTCATTTAGACCTGTAGGGAGGCTGTTTTTAAGGTGAATATCCAGCGTGTTTCTTTTTGGAGTAGGAGACGATCCCAGTCGCCACCGCGGGCTGGGGGGGCAATTCTCTCAATGCCCATTGCTGTCATACCTTTGGGATTTCCCTGGTGACACTCATGGATATGTCTAGACACCGGGGTGTCCCTTTTGTTTGCAATGTCATTCAGGTGCTCGCCCAGTCTGCGGCGCAGCTCTCTCCTGGTTTTTCCAATATATTCCTGTTTGCATATGCAGGTTATCTTATAGATAACCCCCAGGGTTTTACAATTGATGAAATCCTTGATAGGGAAGGATCGCTGCAGGTTTGTGCTGTAGAACGTTTTACCATTCACCATAATACTGCATGCCACGCATCCTCCACATCTGTAGCACCCTACTGTTTTCTGGTCCAGCCATGTACCCCTGTCAGAGGGTGGGGTATAGTGGCTGTGTACAAGGGAATCTCTGAGGCTGGTGCCCCTTCTGAACGTGATTTGGGGATAGTCGTGGATGACCTCCCTCAGATCTGGGTCAACCATCAGTACCTGCCAATGTTTTTTGAGAATCCCTCTCATGCGATCCGTGCTCCCGTCAAAAGTTGTTATCAGACGGATCTTTTTATCCTCTACAGTCCTATTTTTAGGTATAAGTAGGTCTACACGATCTGTCATGATTGCCTTGTGGTATGCTTTCCTCAAAATCTCATCTGGATATCCTCTACTCAGGAACCTTTCTCTTAAGTCATTCGCCTGTCTCCTAAACTCCGTCCTTTCAGAGCAGTTACGCCGTAGGCGCAGATACTGCCCAAATGGAATACCCCTTTTCAGAGGAATGAAATGGCTACTGCTCCAGTGTAGGACGGAGTTTGTGGAGGTAGGTTTACGAAATATAGTTGTTGATAGCTCATCCGGTCCCTTACGTGAGATAGAGATATCCAGAAAAGAGAGGTTCTCTGTACTTGCCTCATAAGTGAACCTGAGGCCGATATCATTGCAGTTCAATTTTGCCACATACTCTCCAAAGGATGGTAGGGTGTCATTCCATATTACAAAAATGTCATCGATGTACCGGACCCATAGACCTATGGGCCCGGTACTCAACGGTAGTGTGTCCGTGAAGACCCTGGTTGCTTCCCACCAGCCCAGGAGCAGGTTAGCATAGGCCGGCGCACAGGAACAACCCATGGCCGTGCCCCTGAGCTGGTGGTACAGCTTGGTGCCAAACAGGAAGAAGTTATGGGTTAAAAGATATTCCAATAACTTTAGAATGAATTTATTATGTGCTGTATACTGGCACCCCCTCATGCTAAGGTAGTATTCCACCGCTCTCAGTCCTGCAGCATGGGGGATGGACGAATACAGCGCCTCAACGTCAACACTACCCAGAACGGCCTGTTGTTCCACACTTATGCCTTCCAATCTCTTTAAGAGGTCCATAGTGTCCCTCACATATGACGGAAGGGACACTACGAAAGGCATTAGGATTCTCTCAATGTAGATGCCGATATTTTGACAGATACTCCCAATGCCTGAGACTATAGGTCTCCCTCTTAGGGGCTGGTCCCTTTGTGTACCTTGGGAAGGCTGTAGAATGTTGCAACAACTGGGTTCTTGGGATACAGGAAATCAAATTCTTCTTCAGATATAAGTTTTTCGGTTTTGGCCTCTGAGAGAATATTTCTGAGTTCTGATAAGTATATCTCAGTGGGGTTAGATAGTAATCTCTCATAATTATTTTTGTCCTGTAGGATATGTTCACACATCTGTCGGTATCTGTCAGAGTCCAAGATCACCGTGTTGCCCCCTTGTCCGAGGGCTTCACGGTGATCCCAGAATCATCCTTAAGGGATTTAATTGCTCTCCATTCGTCCCTATTACAATTGGGAATTTCAAGGGATGAGGGAATTTTTGTAGATCTGCTGAAACTAGTTGCAGGAAGGCGTCAATACATGATACATCGCCCAGAGGGGCATTTTGGAACTCTTGTTCCTTAGTGTGGTGAACGGACCCTCTCCTAAGGACTCTTTGCCTCCCTCCTGCAAGCTTTCAAGCAGTCTTACATCAGACAGCATATTGGTGGGTATTCCCAATTCCTGACATTGTCTTTTGTCCTTATTCTTAAAGAATTTATGCCATCTCAATTTTCTGGCAAATAGATGCAGGTCTTTAGTCCATGTAAAGGCATCAAAACGACGTGTAGGAACAAAGGACAGACCTTTACTTAAAACCGTCATCTCTGTAGTGTTGAGTTTTCTACGTGATAAATTTATAACTTGGGGGCCTGTTGCTCCCGAGTTTTGGATCTGTTCCTTAACGGATATGTTGTTGTTGGATCTAAAAAACCGGGGGATTGGCCTCTGCCACGTCCCCTGCCTCTTCCTCTCCTATATGTATTTTTATTTTTCTTATTATAAGTGCCCGTCTGTTCTCTTTCGCTATCTGAGAGGTCTGTCTCTGTGATGGATGAATCAGAGGCAGCCTCTCTGGTAGCTGTTTTATCCTTCAGTACAGAATAGGCTTTGTTCTCTTTAAATTCTGCAAGGTCCTTAGTGAACTGCCGATGTTTGCGTTCACGAAGGTAATACTGATATTTTTCAATGGATGCTTGCAGTTGTTTTTCTTTATTATTAAACTCTGGCTCTTCCGAGAAAGTCTTGGTAATCTCAATTTGAGTTTTGAGTTTTTCTCCAAGACTCTCGAGGTTGATTCTCTCCTCTTCAAGCAAAAGATTCATAAATTTAAGGGAACTACTAGTAGCTAGCTCCTCCCACCTATTACTGAATCCTGAGCTTCTCTGTCTAGGGACGGGAGTGAGGGAGATTCTCAATCCTCTTGGTACAATGCTGTGCTTGATATAATTATCAAGGCTTTGTACCTCCCACCAACTAGATAGGTGTTCTTTGTATAGTTTGTTTAATTCCTTAAAAGCTGTTTTGAAAGAGGGAGTAAACTTTTTCTGTACATAGTATTTATCAGAGAACACTTCCTTGGCTTCCACCAGCCAGGATTCAACATTGAGGCCCCCTGCCAAGAAGCCTGCCATGCCACAATTCAAAATGCAAGAGAAAAATGTCGATACAATTGTGTCGATACTCGTGGGTGCCGCCGTGCACAATTACTATTGGGTCCTCCTGGAACCTATAAATGTATGGTTCCAGTTAGTTGTGTCCCAACTTATTATTATTATCTAGTTAAGGGTCATTTTCTTATAAGTTATCTATTAAAAGTTATATTTTAACTCATTCAATCCTTGCATCACCCCCTTGTTATGTTGTACAACCATTTATAGTAGTAGTAATTGAGGAATTGGAAACTGAGACAAGTATGGTGCAATCCAACTTATGACTTTTACTGAACGATGCTCCTGTTAACAGTTACATCCAAGTATAAAACAGTCTCTAGTACAGCCAGGTATGAAATACAGTCTCTCATGCATACAGAGTTAGGGAAATGTAAGTCCTCAAGAGTAACAGGCTCTTTGTCTTCTATATATATATATATATATATATATCTGAAAGCTACTGCTTCGGACTAGGCTTTGAAGTATAAAAAGTCTTAGACTGGTAACAACTTTTGCCTTATTCTAACCCTGATTAAAGGTGGTTTTCAGAATCCTTGAACCTCTATTTCCAGTGCTTTTCTGACAGGTGGCCTGACTGTCCTCAGGATTTACACTGGAGGTGTGGATGCCGAAAGCTGTTCCTACACCTAATTGCATAGGTGCCTGGGAAGCCTCTGAGTATGGCCATTATGCTATCCGTTGACTTGAATACTTGCAAATATATATTAATCCCCTTGAAACTTGCTGTTTGCAGCTTTGTCACTGGTCACCCCCAAGGGGTAAGCTATAGAAGTAGCCTTCTCACCTCTAGGCTGAATCTTGTAGGCTCCCTGGACTGTGGAGCCATCAGGGAGAGAGCAGATAGATATATATATATTGTAATTACCAAAAAAAATTGCGATATTCCCCCATTCTCTGAGATGGGAACACCCCTTTAAGGCCGGTTGGAGCAAGCCGGTCACTGCTGATTTCTGCCTTATTGTTTTGTCAAGAATTAAAGACAACTGTTGCTTTGCTTTCACCGTTAAAGGACTGTTGCTGTGTTCGATCCCCCACAAAAGGTAAAACAAATCGACTAAAATCAGCACTAACCTAAAGTTATGGCTGGATAAGTAAAAGCATTGTGTCTGAATTGGGTTCAATACAACCTTATTGTAAAATAAAAACATAAATTAAAAAAATTACACACTCCCTTTTAAACAGGCCCAGATCGTATAAAGTAAGCGTCCCTCAGCTTAGTGATCCCTTTCTGACACTTTCTGGATCCCTGCAGCAGTGACCCACCACAGTACTGTAAGTGATCAATTCCTGCATGTTGAGAGGAACCAGGCAGAAGAAATTGTCAGAGGATGGGGTAATATGGGAATGGGAGGGAGATCAGTAAGGTGAGCTGTTTTAGATTTTGTCAGCCAGAAGACTCCTTTAATGTCTACGGGCAATTTTTCTGACAAAGACACTGAAGCGGGGTTGCCCTGCTTGTAGTGGGGAACTGTACAATCTTCTTATCTGTCCTAAAAGCAGGACCCTCTATAGGACTCTCTAGAGGACCCTCCACAGGACTCAGTCTTTACACAGGGGGAGAGTTAGTAGGTGTTGTGCTCTCGTCTACAACAAGCATCCAGCTCAGAGACCTAATGGTGGCCCATTGAGTTAGTTTGTCGGATGGACTCTTTTACTAGGATTATTGTATTTTTTAACCTATTTCTATTCCATTTAAACCTTACCTTAAAGGAAAAAAACAGAGCAAAGATTCCAAGCGGCGGGAGGAGGATGAAGTTAATCACAGAGCAGGTCAAACATGGCTCCTTTTGAACAATAGCAACTTGTGAATATCTTGATGGTGGTAGATCTTCGGGTGGTGGCAGATCTAGTGGTGGTAGTTGCTGACCTTCTGATGAGTATGGTGGGGGCAGTTCACAGTAGTCGGGAGGATGGGGAAAATCTCGAAATAGTGTGGGTTCCATAAAGAGAATCATTGGCCCATCACCAGCATTGTCTGGGTCAGGTGGTGGTAAGTAATCCATCTGAAAGGCCTCGTTGTAGATACAATAAACATCGTACTGCTGGCCGGGTGGAAACAGGTCCTCATAAGGTGGTGGTGAAGGCGGTAGACCATCTCCTCCTGACATTCTCCTGGAGAGCCCACTATAAAGCTGTGACTCCTTTCTTCTCTGAGTGCGGAGATCTTTCTGCTTTCTTGCCCTGGGCTTAGGTTACACCTTACCGAACACCCATCAAGTGACTGTTGTATCACTATTTGAAGAATGTCGTTCTCAACAGCTTAAAGGGGAGGGAGCAGACTTCAGTTTGTACACAACTTGCGAACCGTATATAGTAATGGTGACACCTGGACATCCACCAGATAATATAAAACACACAAACTTTCTTAATAAAGGGGTTGGACAGATTGGAAAAAAACATGGCTGAAACAGCGCCACGTTTGACTGTTGGTTGGGTCTGGCTCCATTGAACAGAATGTGGTGCTGCAATACCATACACAACCTGTGGACAGGTGTGGCACTGTTTTTAGAAGAGAGCAGCCATGTTTTCAGATCCTTAGTAACCCACTGAATAATGTAGAAAAGAGACATCTGTCCGTCACCTCTATTGTTCCTTTCTTCAGGCTGGAAACAACAGGATCAGGAATGAATATGTTTAAGGTGGACCTCACTGAGAAACAGGATGTCTGGTGGGGTCCGACAGCCCCCGATACACATCACAGTGAGATTTTATGGTAACACAAGCAGCTGTCCCTCACAAGTTCAGCCGTGGAGCATTGTATCAACGAGATCTCCCACTCACAACAAATAAATATAAAATAAATACAAAAATGAATGAAAAACATCATAGGCGTTGCCGCTTCTGCAAATGCATGAACCACTGAAATATAAATGTATTTATTCCATACCGTGAACAGCATATTGCAAAAAAAAAGCAAATGGCGACTTACAGTTTTTGTTGTCACTTCACTTTCCCCAAAACATTGAAAAATATGTAATCAAAAAGTCTCACACGCTCCAAAATTATATCACTGAAAACTACAGATCGCCCCGCAAAAAATTGGTTATGGGAGTCAGAATATGGCGACGAAAAGACTAAATTATTTTCTTTTCAGTATTAAAACCATATGAATGTGGCATCGCCGTAATCGTACTGAGAAAAACCATATGAATGTGGTATCGCCGTAATCGTACTGAGAAAAACCATATGAATGTGGTATCGCCGTAATCGTACTGAGAAAAACCATATGAATGTGGTATCGCCGTAATCGTACTGACCCGGCGAATTAAGTTAACAGGTCAGTTTTACCGCATACGTAACACCGTAAAAAGAAAACCCATAAGACTGGAGCAGGATTGCATTTTTTTTCAATTGCACCCCATTTCCAGCTTCCCACTACATCGTATGCAATAATAAATGGCGCCATTAGAAAGTACAACTTGTCCCTCAAAAAACAAACTCTCAAAAATAAAAAATAAAAGGTTATGGCTCCGGGAAGGTTGAAGTTAAAAACAGAAATGGAAAAACAAAAAACCATCCGGTCTTGAAAGGGTTAAAAAAGATCAATGCCAATGAGAAACTACACTATCCCGATGCATGGTGGTAGGATAGGCAGACCACAGTAAACGTGGGCCACAAGTCATGTACCCGCCCGCCCTATCCGGTCTCCAGGTGACTGCAGTGAATATCCAAAAAGCTCACGTTTTTCCTAGAGCGCACCCCTATCACCTCCTCTACGTGGTGGAGAGATGTAACCTATTGTTCTAAAACGAAGATCTCGCTCTTTGTGACCGCAAAATACTTGCGCATTGGAAGATTTCACCACTTTTTGTTGAATGATGTTCCTGAGTTGAGGAAGTGGATTTTTGAAGTCCAGGGTGGTCCCCCACATAGAGCTCTTTATGCGGATATTGGAGACAGTAAACTACGTATATAAAACGATATAGATCTCCATGAACCGGATGGGTAAATGTATCACCATTAAGCATGAGGGGGCAATCCGTGCAATTTAACTGTGGGAAACGCTTCTTTTTTTTCTTTTTTCTTTTTTTTAGGGCCAATGTACCTTTGTGTCGGGGCAGATAGAGGACCAGGGTCTGCCATAACCAATCTGTCCATCATATTCTCCCCCATGTGCCTATGTCTCCCTATTAGTGTATTTGGTGCCATCTAGTGTTCTCTTGTGGTATTACACCTTATGTCTATTGTAGGTCTATGGGGACAGTAATGAACTTGTGATGAATTTGCTTTTCATATTCACTCTGCTGTCATTTTATATATTTATAACTCTACAGCAGTAGATATTCACAGGTACTATTGATGCTAAAATGAAAACAAAAAAAAAAAAACTATATTGGTTATATAAATAGTTAAAACGGGTTGAAAACACCCATTTAAGTCCAATAGATCAATATCAGTGGTGGAACTACTGCCTGCACACGCACTACAAAATCTCCATATAGCAAAGGGCTATGGAGAGGCCGCTCAACATCATGCAACCTCAGGGGATAGGCGAGAAGACAGGACGCACCAATCGCACCAAAGACACACAAGGCAGGAGATATCGTACCTAGTGCCTCTCTAAACAGAGGTGGAATATTGTATCTCTGCCTGTAGTAACGCAGCCCAAAGGTAGGGGCGCAAACTGGTCCCAGGTAGCCTCAGCCTTCGAACATCTGTTGTGGCTACAGGCTACCCCTTCAGTGCAGCTGAAGGAGAGTGACCCCCATCATCTATTTATCCATAGAGCCGGCTGCTGATAATTGTCACTAACTAAGCTGAGAACTGGCTATCCATCTAGAGCAGGGGTGCCCAACCTTTTCTGGTTGGGGGCCGCATTGTCAGCCTGAACGAATTCCAAGGGCCGAAAATAAAACTTAAAGGAGGTATTACCAACTGAAATACTGTATTCATGGCATATTGAACATGCAGTATATAACATTAATGTCTGGTTACACTTCTAGTACTCCCATCTAATAGGAAAATACATGAAAGATAAATGTGAGCAAACACAAGACATACACATATGTATCTGTTACCAGATGGTTGGGGGCCGCAAAAATGGTATTGAGGGCTGCATGTGGCCCCCGGGCCGCAGGTTGTGCACCCCTGGTCTAGAGGCTAGGCTCAACAGAAACCCTCACGGTATCCGGTAGCTTTGAGCAGTGGTACAATGCTAGAGCAACACAGTACTTGCGCCCTACTGTCCTGAGGCAGCGCATCCAATGCTAGTGTGCCCGTGAAGAGGCCGCCAAAACGGAATGTATTTAAGCGGTGTAACCCCACTCCCTCCCACAACCAAGGCCGAGACCGCACAACAGCAAATCCCATGGAGGAGGGAGTGCCGAGAAGCCAGACACTCCCCATGGCAAACCGCTACTGTCACAACATGTGGGGGGCCAATGAAGGGGAACTAGCCCCTAAAGGTACGGCAGGGACATGAGGCAGATCCATAATATGGCCTGGTGGTTACAACCGAGAGGGTATATACCTTGCATACCCGTCAGATGCCAACACCTCACAATAATATAATTACCGTGATGATAATCGTATCAAGGAAAAAGCACAGTCTAGACGCCACCCTAATGACCTGTGCGCATCAGATGCATCACTACTGATCTTAATATATACTGCTAGCACCCAGCCGGGTGCCAATAGTGACCCATAATGACCAGGGTCACCTGGGATAATCCAATACAGATTAATCTGAGTCCTGAGTTATCTAAATTACAGTGGTCAATATGGCATATAATATCAACCGGGTCTTTAGGGAGGTGTCTAGACTTTGCGCTTTCCTTGCCCAGCAACTGTTCGGCCATGGAGGATTTCAGCTTCGGGGTTATCCCACTACAGTACTCAACCAGGCGTACCAACATGCCCTTGGTTGTGATAGGGATTCCCTGTTGAACCCATGACCACGGACCAACGGATCTGAACAGATCCGCATCATTGGAAGTTTTGATGAGGCACATGGCCCGGCGAGGGAAGTGTTTGTTGAAATATTGGGATATTCTGTAGGCTGATCCTGATGTGAGGCATCTGGTTGGCTGAACTCTGGCTAATATGTATCACCTTGTAAGGAACATCAGGGACCATTTGGTCCACAGCTTTCACCAACCTCTTTCCCCACCCTCTCAATGGCTTAGTAACCCGCTAATTGGTACATTCAGATGCGGGAAGTGCATAGCGTATTGGTCCATCAGGACGGGTAGAACCGTTACAAGCACACGCAGGGGCTCCACGTATGGTATAAGAACTTTTGTCAATTGTAGAACTACTGGTTCGGTCCACTTGGCTACATGCATGTGTGAAGCCCAATATGTGGGAAAACATTGAGCGAATTAAGCAGACACCTGAATGACATTGGTAATAAGTTAATTACTCCAATTGCATGCCACGTGACAGAGTCTCATGTTAGTGGCCAAGCAGTGGAAAATACTGCAAGACTATAATACCCCCATATAACATTTACTAATATATTTCACAATGGCTTGGCATCTACCAAAATATTCCAAAACTGTCAGTGAATGCCTCACATGGCCTTTCCAAATAGTTATAGGGGTTTTCCGCTGGATAGGTCATCAGTGGAGTTGAGCGAACCCGAACTGTATAATTTGGGTTCGTACCGAATTTTAGGATGTGTGGGACGCGGACCTGAACCCGAACATTTTCATAAAAGTTCGGGTTCGTGTCCATTGTTCTGCGTTTCTTCCCGCATTTTGAAAGGCTGCAGAGCAGCCAATTAGCAAGCATTTTACATCTTTGCCCTAAGCAGCCATCACAGCCATGCCTACTAATGGAATTGCTGTGATTGGCTGAGTGCAGCATGTGACCCAGCCTCTTTATCAGCTGGAGTCACCTAGTGCCGCACGTCACTCTGCTGCTGTTAGTATAGGGAAAGGTTGCTGCCAGTGCTCTCAGGGAGAGATTAGGAAAGAAATCTGTTGAACCTGGTGGTGTGAAATCTTCAAGCTACAGCAATTATTGAGGGAGGGTGCTACGGCAATCCTACATTTTTGTACCCTGTCCTGAGCCCAGTGATACTGCAAAGTGTTTTTTTTTTTATATTACACATCTGTTACTGAGGTTGGGGTCAGCGGCCATTTTAGCCACTGCAGTTTCCTTGGAACTGCATGTGACCTGCATGTGTCCCAGCCTTCCAGGGACATCAGTCTAATCCTTTTTAGTAGCTCAGTGAAGGAAAAAATTATTTTTTCTGGCAGGTCAAGTCCCCTACATTACCTTTTGTATAATTTAGGGGTGACATAGTCCATTTATGTAGTCTGGGCTCAAAAATCTGTATTTTGGTGCTATAGAGCACTTGTGCATACAACGCACCAAAACGTATTTTCAATTTCAGCAGTGAAATAGTGCATCAGTGTATTTTTGGGAAAAAAAAGCTGTGTTCTTGGTTCACAAAGCAGTTGTTCATACAGCGTACAAATACCCATTTTAAATTTCTGCACTGAAATAGTGTTTTAGGGAGAACAGCGGTATTCCTGGTTCACAAAGCAGTTTAAAATACACCGCCCAAATACCTATTTTACATTTCTGCAGTGAAATAGTGCATCAGTGTATTTTTGGGAAAAAAACGGTATTCCTGGTCCACAAAGCAGTTGTGCATACAGTGTACAAATACCTATTTTAAATTTCAGCACTGACATAGTGCATTACTGTGTTTTAGGGGAAAAAAGCTGTGTTTTTGGTGCATACACGTACAAATACCGATTTTAAATTTCAGCACTGAAATAGTGCACTAGTTTGTTTTAGCGGAAAAATCCATGTTCTTGGTTCACAAAGCAGTTGTGCATACAGCGTACAAATACCTACGTTTAATTTTCAGCTGTTAAATAGTGCATTTGTGAATTTTGGGGAAAAAGCCGTGTTCTTTGTTCACAAAGCAGTTGTGCATACAAACACCTACGTTTAATTTTCTGCACTAAAATAGTGCATTAGTGTGTTTTATGGTTCAATTTTTCTTTATTAATATTCACTTGCAGGATAAATCAAACATGACAGCATAACGAGCATAATGAGTATACAAAGCTCTCCACGCAGGGAGGCATGAATGTACCATCAAAAGTATATGCGTGTATAAAGGGGGCTCACACAATAATAACATGTGCATGTGGAAACAAACCGGGTAAACAAGACAGGAAGGATAGGGGAGGAACACACAGGAGGGGAAGTGGAGAGGGGTGACAAGGTCCATATCATGTCCAAGCAATCCAAGGCGTCCGCTCAGGTCATGCGATATCAATAGTACCAGAGGTCAGCCAAGTCGGAAAAGCATTGGAACCCCGAAACTGGTACCACGCCTCCCATTGTTTAGAGTGAATGGAACCCCGTCCCTGGTCAGACGCACAAAGCTCCTCCATTCGGGCCAGGCGATCCATAGCAATTGACCACGTGATGCGTTGTAGACTGTCAGTCGATCTCCAAGCCCTCGGAATTATCTGACGCATCGCACTAACAAAAATCTGAGAATACTTTGTTTAACATTCTTAATTCTACCAGGGAATATTGAGAGGAGTGCAATCAGCGGGGTTGGGGACACTGAGGTCTTGTGCAGGGCATTGTACAACCTAAATACATCTAGCCATAGCGGGGCCACACCAGGGCATTCCCACCAGATATGGAGCATCGATCCTTTGGACCCAAGGCACCGCCAGCAAGCATCAGAGACCGCCGGGTAGAACTGATGTAGTTTAACTGGGGTCCTGTACCACCGAGACCAAATCTTGTAGTTTAGCTCCTGAATCTTACAGGAAAGGGAAGACTTATGGGTAAATAACAAAGATCTGTTCCATTGGTCGGAGGAGAGGGTGACCCCAGCTCCATCTCCCAAGCTGAAATAATTTTCCTGGTCGGGGTAGGGATAGCCTCAGGTCTGTCCCCGATCTCCCCAGAGTTCAGAATGGCGTATATTAGAGAAACAGGATGTCCAGGAGCAGAGGACATTTCACATAATTTCTCAAAATCAGATAAGGGGGACGAGAGTTGCGAGCCAGGTGCCAGAGATCTAACAAAGTTACGCAGTTGGAAGTATAAGAACCAGCGTCCAGGGGAGTCAGGGAGAACGTGTGTCATGTCCGTGAGGTCACGAAACCCCGTAGAGGAAAAACATCACGGACCCTAAGCCGGAAAGAGCGCCCTCCAAATGCAGGGAGAACTCGAAGTGTAGGGGGAAAATCCGGGAGGTCGGACAGACTCGTTAGGGGGCCAGGGTCGTGACCAGATTCGTCTTGGGAGCAAACCTAACCCACACACCCAGCAAAGAAGACAGGAAAGGGGAGAGGTCGTGAATGGGTAATTGATTCAGAGCATTCTTTGGGAACCAAAAACATATGGCACCAGACTAGGAGCCGAGGCGCGTTCCATTTCCACCCATAGCTTCGTGTCCCTACCGTGGACAAGGTCAAGTACACAATTAGCTATCGCCGCCCTATAGTACGCCAGAAAATTGGGTAATCCCGTCCCACCACATGATTTAGCCCTGATCATGAGATGATGGCTCAACCTCGCCCTCGAGCGCCCCCAAACAAAACGCGACGCAGATCGCTGAAGGCGCGTAAAGAAGGAGAGAGGGGCATGGCAAGGAATCGTCTGGAACAGATAAAGGAGTCTGGGCAGGATGTCCATCTTCAAGGTGTTGATCCTGCCAAACCAGGAGACATTCAACTTCGACCAGGCTTGGAGGTTGGAGTCAATGGAATGAGCCAGAGGTAAGTAGTTGCTTGTAAAGATGGGAGGGGTCAGCTGGCAAGTGGATACCTAGGTGTTTGATAGATTGGGAAGCCCATGTAAACGAGAATGAGTCCTTAAGGGAAGCAACCTCTCTAGAGGGCAGGGTAACATTTAGGATCTCTGACTTGTGAATGTTAACCTTAAAGTTGGAGAGTGCTCCAAAAGCCTCAAACTCAGATAGCACTGATGGCAATCCTATTCTAGGGGCTGATAGATAAATAAGTAAATCATCAGCGAACAGGGATAGCTTATATTCCCTGTCCCCAATACGGAGGCCTTGGATGGACTGATTAGCCCGGAGGGCGTTCGCCAATGATTCCATTACTAATATATAGAGGAAAGGGGATAGGGGACAACCCTGGCGCGTCCCATTGTAGATGGGCAATGGGTCTGAGAGTATCCCATTAACACGGACTTTAGCAGATGGACGGGAGTAAAGAGCCATGACCCGATTCAGCATCTTGGGGCCTAGGCCAATATGAATCAGGGTGTCCTCCAGGAATCGCCAATTCACTCTGTCAAAGGCTTTCTCTGCATCGACAGTGAGTAAGCACAGAGGATGTTTTGAGAGCCGAGCCTTACTGATTAAGCTAATGGATTTAATAGTGTTGTCACGGGCTTCGCGACCCGGAACAAATCCCACCTGTTCACTGTGAATACACCCTGGGACAAATGGCCGAGCCGAAGGGCCAGCAGTTTAGCATAGACCTTGAGGTCAATGTTGAGGAGGGAGATAGGGCGGTAATTGGAGCATAAGGTGTGGTCCTTTCCAGGTTTGGGAATGACCGTTATATGGGCCTGTAGGGTCTGAGGGGGAATGGGCATGTTTGTGATATCGAGTTGAATGTCTCCAGGAGCAGCGGGGAAAGATCTTCCCCAAAACTTTGTAGAAACGAGCCGTGAGACCATCAGGTCCCGGACTCTTCCCATTTTTGAGGTCCTTGAGAACAGTCATAAGCTCAGGGGCCGAGAAGTCGTCCTCCATGCCAGACGATGCCTCTGCAGGCAATGGGGAGGGACCAAATTTCGAGAGATACGATTGACTCGAAGAAAGGGCGGGCTGGGAAACCGAAGACCGTGACCTACCCAGATCATAAAGATCGGCATAGTAAGAGCGGAATTCCCTAGCAATATCCCCAGGGGCAGTGACTAGACCACTAGATCCCGAGTTGAGGGAAGGTATGTGCGTGACAGGACTACGTGGGTGGAGGGCCCTTGCAAGCCATCTACTGCATTTGTCGCCAAACTCATAGTAACCCCGATTGATCTTATCCCTAATGCAGAGAGATTTTTGGTCTAAGATAGCAAGGATTTGTTGTCGCACGGAGGAAAGCCCAGCCTTGAGAGTGTCAGAAGGGGATGTTTTATTCAGAGACTCCTTTAGTTGCAAATCCGCCAGGAGAGCAGAAAGCTTGTGAGTCCTCTCTTTCTTGAGCCTAGCCCCGTGCGACAGGAACACGCCTCTAAGCACACACTTAAGAGCTTCCCATTTCAACGGAGGAGCAGTGGTGTCCGAGCTGTGGTCCACTATAAAATGAGCAATGGTTTGTTTCACCTCAGCTAAGCATACTGTATCGGTCAAGAGGTTGTCGTTCAACCTCCAAGAGTGCATACGAGGAGAAGTAGAGAGGGGGGACAGGACACCCAGAACCGGGGTATGATCAGACCAAATCATCGTGTCGATCGAACATCCAGGGTGAAAATCTAGGAAGCTCTGCGACACAAAGAGATGGTCCAATCAGCTGTAACTGTTGTGAGCGGAAGAGTGGAAACTGTAATCTCTGACACCTGGGTGCAAGACCCTCCACAGGTCCACCAATCTAAGAGAAGACAGAGCGGACTTGAATTGGCGTAATGCAGTAGGGGAGATCGAGGACTTACCCACAGAGGAATCCAACTCAGGGTCCATGACCAGGTTGAAGTCTCCGCCTAAAATGATACGGGAGCTCTCTGCAAATGCAGACAACTTCCTCAGCACCCTGGATCCAAAGGACGTCTGGCCCTGGTTGGGAAAATACACATTAGCAACAGTAAAAACACAATTGTCTAACGAGAGCTTAAGAAACAGGAAACGGCCTCTGGGATCTATGTCAACTCCCAAAAGGGTGGGTTTAAAACTTTTGTGGAAAGCGACAGAGACACCACATGCTTTTTTATCGGGATGGGGGCTATGATACCACACAGGGTAATATCTATTGACACAATCCGGCACAGAAGACTGTTTGAAATGCGTCTCCTGAATCATCACTATCATAATCCGCTTCTTGTGGAAGCGGTATAACACTTGGCTCTTTTTTCCGGTTTATTAAGGCCTCTGGCATTGTAAGTACAAAATGACAATGGACCTGTCATGGTGGGTGTAAATAGGCGACCAAGTCAGCAAATAGTGGACCATACATAAAGGGAAGCACAATAGGGTACGGGAAAACAAGACAACATACAGTTGGGGAAGGTGTGACAGGAGGAGCACAAAGTGCAGGAGTGACAAATAAAGGGGGAACCCAACAATCGGTTCAGTAGGGGCTAAGGTGCGACGAACCATCACGACGAACACTGATACCAGTGTCGTAACACCTAAATGGGGAAAGAGAAGTCAAGGGCAGAGGAGCTGCCCGGCACATCTCCTGAAATGAAGCACGACAGGTAAAACAAACATGCCCTCAACAGGCCCTAAGCAGGTGGAATAACAAGAACAGGAGCCACTAATGTAAAACATAAACGGTGGCAACTATATTGGACCAGGCTGAGCAGTATAGCCTCTAGGAGGATAGGCTAAGCATATCAAACCCATCAGTCCTTGGAGGATCGTGTGCGTTGAGAAGGCCTCTGGGGCTTGGGCCCGGTGGTCTGCCACGCAGCTCTGTAAGGTGTGGGAAGCACTTCCCGGATCTGTGGCCAATCCGGCAGGGATACTTGGGGAAGGCCAAAAGCGTCCAACAGCCGAGGGAGGTCCGAGAGGGTCTTGAACGTCGCAGACCGTCCATCCTTCTGAGCCGTCAGTTGAAAGGGGTAGCCCCATCTGTACGGTATGTCATTGTCCTTGAGGAGGACCAATAGGGGCTTGAGCGCCTTGCGTAGAAAGAGAGTGCGCCTGGCCAGGTCGGGTAGCACGATGACCGTAGGGTAATCCGGCAGGGCCTGTGACCTATTCCTGGCTGCTCTAAGGATGTCCTCCTTTTCTTTAAAGAAGTGGATCCGGCATACAATGTCGCGTGGGCGGGTCTGGTCAGCCGGTTTGGGGCCCAGTGTTCTATGGATCCTGTCGATTTCAATCTGGGAGTCCAGAGGACGATTAAGCAGGGAGTTGAAGAAACGAAGGGCCCAGGTCCCCAGGTCTGGTGGCAGGACAGATTCAGGTACCCCTCTGATGCGAAGGTTGTTCCTTCTGTGCCTGTTTTCCAGGTCATCAATGTGGCTCAGAATGCCCTGGAGCAGGATGGAGTGATCATGAAGGACTTGCTGATGGGAGTCCAGGGTCAGGAGTGTCTGCTCCTGGAGGGTCTCAATCTCCTCCACTCTATGCCCCACCTGTTTGAGATCTGAGTGGAGCGCTGCTATGTCCTGTTTATGGGAGGCTTCCAACTTGGAGAAGAGAGAGTCTATCTCCACTTTAGTAGGGAGCGCCCGCAGGTGAGATTTCCAGTCCCATGTGTCTTCAGGACCCACTGGGGCTGCAGCCCCGCCATTACTGTTGGTGGACCCGGGAACCACGTGCAGTAGGTGAGGAGCGTGGCGTGTTGCGCCCGCTACTTGCTGGAGCCGGAGATGAGGGCGCCATGGAAGACGGAGCTGCTAACTGCCCCTGCATACGATGAAGGGCCAGAGGGAATCAACGGGGACTGGCTAAGACGGGTAGGCGAAGCTGCAGGGGACACTGCTGTACCTTCACCTCCGGTGGCGGGCGCCATGACAGTAGGTGCGGCAGTCCCGTTAGTTCCCGCCGTCTGAGAGCAGGAGGCCAAATATCTCTCCATCGTCCCCGACGTCCTCTCAACCGGTGCTGGGGTGGAAGAGGTCCGCTTCCTCCTGTTTTTCATGACAATATAAGGCCTGAACGGGCAGTGTTTAAAGGTTTAATGCGGAGAGTGCCGGGAGCTCAGGAAGCGTGCTGCTTACTCGGCCATTGGCAAGCTCCGCCCCGCATTAGTGTGTTTTAGGGAGAAAATCGGTATTCCTGGTCCACAAAGCAGTTTAAAATACACCGCCCAAATACCTATTTTACATTTCTGCTGTGAAATAGTGCATTAGTGTATTTTTGTGAAAAAAAGCTGTATTCTTGCTTCAAAAAGCAGTTGTGCATAGAGCGTAAAAATACCTCATTTCTGCAATGAAATAGTGCATTAGTGTATTTTTGGGAAAAAAAGCGGTATTCTTGGTCCACAGAGCATTTTTATGATTTTATGACACGGGCACGGCCTTAGTGTTAGTGAACTTAATTGTTGACTATTGGCAGTTAAATTGACACCAGAGATAAACCATCTGTCAGCTCGGTGGGTGAACGCAAATAATGAGGAGAGCATCAAATAAGAGACGTGGACATGGTCGTGGTGGTGTTGGTGGAGCTCCTGATGCTGGAAGAGGACGCGGCCGTTCAGCGCCAACTACAGGTCCAAGTGAAACACCTTCCTCGGGTGCTAGTAGGCGACAGAACCTGCAGCGTTATTTGGTAGGCCCGAATGCCGCTCTACTGAAGGTGGAGGCCAGAACAAGTACAGGAGGCGATAGTAGATTGGGTGGCTGACAGTGGCTCCAGTTCCTTCACAGTATCTCCCCCCCATTTCTCTGCAGAAAGCTCAGAGTTGGCACCTGCAGCCCATGCCCCTCAGTCTTTCACCTCACCCCCTTGCAAATCAGCCAAGCAGCCTGAGCTCCAAGTCATGCAGCAAACTCTTATGCTTTTTGATAACTCTGCTGGCAGGGTTTCCCCGCCCATCCACCTAGCCCTGCCCCAGAAGTGGAAGACATTAAATACACTGATACCCAACCACTTATGTTGCAGGATGAGGACATGGGAAGACTGCCGCAGCAAGTCTCTGATGATGACGAAACACAGGTACCAACTGCTGTGGCTTTCTGCAATGTGCAGACTGGCGAGGAAGGCAGGGGTCAAGAATGGGGGGGAAGGTGATGTGGTCCTAGACCCAGACTGGACTCAAGGTCGTGCTAGTGACGTGTGCAGTTCTGAGGAAGAGGCGGTGGTCGCACAGAGGCAACAGCACAGCAAAAGAGGGAGCAGGGTGCAAAAGCAGAGCGGCCGTTCCATAGACAGTACGCCTGCTACTGCCCACCGCACCCATGGGACCGAGCACACCAAGGCCAGCTCCAAGGAGTTCATTGGCGTGGCAGTTCTTCACACAATGTCCTGACAACAAGACACAAGTGGTTTGCACGTTGTGCCATCAGAGCCTGAAGCGAGGCATAAACATTCTAAACCTGAGCATAACCTGCATGACCAGGCTTCTACATGCAAAGCACAAACTGCACTGGAGTAAACGCCTTAAAAACCAAGAAAGGTCTCAGGCTCCTCCTGCTTCCTCTTCTGCTGCTAACAGAGGCTGTGTCACCACCACCACCTCCATCACCATCACCAAGCATCTCTACCATGTCACAAGCGAGCGTTCAGCTGTCCATCTCCCAAACACTGTAGAGAAGAAGGAAATACCCACCTACCCACCCTCGATCCCTGGCCCTGAATGCCAGCATTTCAAAATTACTAGCCTTTGAAATGCTGTCATTCCATCTGGTAGAGACGGACTGTTTCAAACAGCTGATGGCAGTGGCTGTCCCACAGTACGTAGTTCCCAGCCGCCACTACTTTTCCAGGTGAGCCATCCCTTCCCTGCACAACCAAGTGGAGGATAAAATCAAGTGTGCGCTGCGCAACGCCATCTGTGGCAAGGTCCACATAACCACAGATACATGGACCAGTAAGCACGGCCAGGGCCGCTATAGCTCCCTAACTGCGCACTGGGTAAATGTAGTGGCGGCTGGTCGCGAGGCGGATAGTAATTTGGCGCATGTCCTTCCACCACCGAGGATCGCAGGGCATTATTCTTTGCCTCCTGTTGCCTCCTCCTCCTACTCCGCATCCTCTTCTTCTACCACCTCCACATCTGGTCAGCGAAAAAACTTGAGCACAGCCCGGGGTAAACGTCAGCATGCGGTTTTAAAACTCATGTGTTTGGGGGACAACCCCACACATCACAGGAGCTTTGGAGGGGCATAGAACAACAGACCGATAAGTGGTTGCTGCCAGTGAGCCTCAAGCCCCGGCCTGGTGGTGTACGATAATGGGCGAAATCTCGTTGCACCTCTGGGACTAGTCGGTTTGAAGCACATCCCTTGCCTGGCGCATGTGCTGAATCTGGTGGTGCAGAAGTTTCTTAAAAACTACCCAGACATGTCAGAGCTGCTGCAGAAAGTGCGGTCCGTCTGTGCGCGCTTCTGGTGTTCTCACCCCGCTGCTGTTCGCCTGTCTCCGCTGCAGAGTAACTTCGGCCTTCCAGTTTACCGCCTCATATGCGACATGCCCACCAGGTGGAACTCCACCTTGCATATGCTGGAGAGACTGCGTGAGCAGCAGCAGGCAATAGTGGAGTTTCAGCTGCAGCACGCACGGGTCAATCGCTCTGCGGAACAGCACCACTTCACCACCAGTGACTGGGTCTCCATGCGAGACCTTTGTACCTTGTTGCGGTCTTTTGAGTACTCAACCAACATGGCCAGTGCTGATAACGCCGTTGTTACCATTACAATACCACTTCTATGTCTCCTTGAAAAAACAATAACCGCGATAATGAAAGAGGATGTGGCACAAGAGGAGGAGGAAGAGGGGGCATTTCACAGGGTTTAAGGCCGTCCATTCAGAAGTGGCTCAGAGGGTGGGTTCCTGCACCAGCAGAGTCCAGGTACACATGTGGCCAGCCAGGGCACAGTTCTGGAGGACAAGGAGGATGATGAGGTAGAGGAGGAGAAGAAACCGGGTTCACTGCAGGGGGGCACCCAACGCAGCCCATGGCCATCTCTGAAGCGTGGCTGGGGGGATACGGAGGACACAGACGATACACCACCTACAGAGGACAGCTTATCCTCACCTCTGGGCAGTCTGGCACACATGACCGACTACATGCTGCAGTGCCGGCGCAAGATAGCAGAGTTGCCCACATTGTAACTTGTGCTGATTATAGCTACAAAGACAACGTGCCGTCCTAAATTCCCGCAGTGAATCGTGATAGGAGATGCGCGTCTACAAGCGCACGCTGGTAGACGTGCTACTGAGGGCATTCCCAACTGACACTTGGGGACAAGTGGAAGCACAAGGCGAAGGCAGAGGAGGAGGAGGAGGAAGAGTTCGCCAACACAGCTGTGTCACGGGCAGCATCTCAGAAGGCAGGGTTAGCATGGCCGACATGTGGAAAAGCTTTGTCACCATGCCACAGCAACCTACACCACCATCTGATATGCAACATCCTAGCAGGAGGCAGCATTTGAACAACATGGTAGAACAGTACGTGTGCACACGCCTACACGTACAGACTGATGGTTCTGCCCCATTCAACTTCTGGGTCTCCAAATTGTCCACATGGCCTGAGCTTGCCCTTTTTGCCTTGGAGGTGCTGGCCTGCCCTGCAGCCAGTGTATTGTCTGAACGTGTATTTAGCATGGCAGGGAGCGTCATTACAGACATACAGACAACCGCAGCCGCCTTCCATAGTCAACGTGGACAAGCTCACGTTCATTAAAATGAACCAGGCATGGACCCATACATTCTTGTACTCCAGTGCACTTATTCATTGAATCCTTTTTTTTATTTGTACCATTATTTTGGGGGCTACCCCAATTTTAAAAACCAAATAAATAAATAAATAAAACCTTTAAAGATAGCCCCTCCTCCTCTTTCATCGCCGCTTCCACCAACAACACAACATTCGCCGCCTCCTCATCCTCTGTCTCAGCATACACATCCTCCGAGGTGCTGGTTAATAATGTTTAATTTTCATTTGTTTTATTTTATTTTAAGTTATTCCACCATTCCACATTTGTTTGCAGGGCACTTACCCACATTTTGCTGCCTTTTGCAGCCCTATAGTCCTTACCAGGACTTAGTTACAGCCATATTTGTGCCCAAAAGTTCAGGTACACATTTACTTCATTAATG